>JAKSZP010009421.1:0-134954 GCA_022478985.1 Massospora cicadina | reverse complement strand
GACTTATAAAATAACAAGATGAAACAAAGGGTTAAAGCAGAATAGGCTCCTACTGCCTTAGTAGACTGATTCCCTGCCGTCCCTTATTCAGCTTTGTAAATCAAGCCTGGAGCCATTTTTATCCTTTGGATAAGCTGGGTGGAAATAACGATAAAAAGAGAACCAGTGTCAATTATCGCCAGGACTTTAACCTTATGGACTACTAATTTGACTCAAACCACTGAAAATCTAAATTGAGAGTTAATAGCTAATAGACTGTCACTAAAGATTTGCAGTGAAGCAAGCGGAAGATTCTGCTGTGGTCAATCTTGGGGTGTTCAATGTGTTTTAACGTTTTTCTGGAAAGGCTTGGCTTTCTATAGAAGAGCTGACCACCAAAATCTGTTTGTGTAACTGACCAACATATAAGTAAGAAAGCTGGAGGTTTTTATTTTCTTAAATAGACAGAAGGACTTTAACTTCTGACGGGGCAGCTAACACAAAACAACTGGAAGTACTGGGGATAAAGCTAGTACTAGAACAAGGGTCTTGAGGCACTTGTTTTCCGTCAGCATAGAAAGCCTCTTGCCCTATACTGATTGATCTTTTGCCAACTTACGCTGAAGGATGCAGCAGTCAGCTATAGTGTGGTTGTTTCTTCTGCAATGGGTGCAGTATAATTCAGGTGTTAGCGAATCAGGGGGTGTAATGACCAAAAGTTGGGACTGGGGCTTATTGGCGTTAAAATGAGGTAGCCCAACGGATTTAAATTGGTTGGCTATAATTTCCAATATACCTTTTTAACATGGAGGAGGGACGTTAAGTTAGACTTGACCGCTTTAAGATAAAGTAAAATATTAGGCATATTTTTAAGCGCCAAAAATGCAGCGGTGAGGGCCCACATGGGACATCGCCCAACTCCAGAAAGGATCCTCCTCTCCATGCGGAGTGCTGAGTGAAGAATTAGCAATAATGGGCACATCGCCCAGAGGGGGCACCCTACTCCTCAGTTCACCCAGGAAGTACAAGGACTACTCATTATGAGCGGAGTGAGACTCATGATGTCCCCTACCATAGCCAGGGTGTACTACCTGGACATGTTGGACATCCCTACTCCCCTGATACCCAGAAAGCCATATGGAAGTATGTTTGTTATGATTCTAATATGACTGGATGATAGTCATGGGACAGCTAGGGCGGAATCCGCTGAAAATGATTACATTTATAATTATTTGAGTGCCTTGAGATGAGGCAATATTGGGATATAACGGGTTTTTATTGGATCACCTCTATATAAAGTGATAAGGCAATGTTGACATTCAATGAATATGAAATAACTTAACTACAATTAAAGCAAAAGAGGATTAGAGAATAACAAGCCAAATTTGAGGTGAATTAGAGGAATAGAATATCCCAAGCCATGAGAGCAGTACCTCCTGAAGCCGTTGTATACACAGTGCATTCAAAAAGTTCTGGGACTAACGTTTTAAAGACACAACTTTACAAATAAATAAACTTTCTTTTATCATAATTTAACATACAACCTTTCCTCTCTATACATATTTATATTGATAAAAAATTTGTTAAAAGGTATGAACATATCTTTACCGCTCAAAGTCACTTTTGAGCGATTTTAAATTTAAAGTTTTATTTATCCACAGCTGTCTGCCCAAACCTACTCTTTGATGTCCTTGGCTCCGCCGCCTGCCACCCCAGTGTGGGGCAGCAGTGCACCCTCACCTAGCGTTTTCCGCCCTGTGGGCAAGCGCGTTTGGACAGGCTCAAACAGCCCGCCCACTGCTTCCAACCGTTTTTCCCCCCACGGGACTTAGCGCTCCACCTGGCGCGCGTCCACCCTTCTCGCCCCCATCCTCTCGCCCTCCCTCGCTCTGCCATTCGCTATTGCCTCAGAGTGGACTATGGGCGTTTGTTCCAATATGCTGATAAGGCAATTATTGAGCTAGCCACTGCAGCCTTTGCGCCAGCTGGCTTTATAGACTTCCTCCCTTTTAAGGGCTACTTTGACATTGGATTCCAATCTGAGGAGGATGCTGAAGTGGCAGCACAAACTCCTCTAATTTATAAAAAAATCCCATTCCCACAACCTGTACTCGCCTCCCTTCAGACACCACGCTAGTGGTATCCTTTGCAAATCTCCCATCCCACCTTCCACCCCAGGTTTTGTATGATCAGTTGGTCGCAGGGCTCATGGCTTATGGCACTCAGCCCAACCTCATCTTTGCCATTCCATCTGGTGCAGAGCGCCTTGCTGCTCCTCGGGCAACAGCCACCATCATACCACACCACCCTACCATAGTCCAACAAATCCCACCCCGCGCTAGTGTGGATGCAGCACCTGATCATTTCTTTTGGGCTCAGGTCAATAATTGTAGGCAGATTTGTTCCCTCTGCTTTGGCCTCGACCATGCAAAAAGAGCGTGCCCTCAGGCCAAGTCCACTGCTGCGGCTTCTGAGCCTCCTTCTGGAGGATCAGTATGGGGCGCATTGCTGCCCCCTCCCACCCTCCAATCTCATTCAGTGGGCCCACATGGAAAATCAGCCTCCCCAAAACCTCCAGCCTCACTATCCCACCTAAATCTACCCCAGCCAATCAGAGCAATGCTTGGACCACCATTGGCACCCAAGCAGCTGCCCATTCGCCCAATCCCACCCACCCAAATTCGAACGCCACTATTCCAGTTAACCAAAATCCATGGGATCTATTGGCTGAAACTGACGAATCAGGTAATGTCCTCATTAGTGAGCATACAGGTCAACCTCTCTGCCAATGCGAATATGGTTGGGCAGAATTTTTCCTTCATGACTTTGATGAAACCCCTACCCCTCGCCATTTCGCTCCTCTGCCCAATACAGCCCCCTTCCAAAGTGATCACCAGCTCGCCTTAGCTGCGGTGGCCTCTCCTCATTGCCCAAAACTACGCACCGCAGTGGCCCAGTCAGTGGCTCAGCTCCAGCATGGTCTGCCCACCCTCTTCTTTCCCACCGACTTCCCTGAATATCCCTGCAGTGACATCTTGAAACTATTCGATGATGCTGAAGTTGCTGTTATGAATGTCGCAATGATTGCTTCATTCAACCCCTCAGCTAAAATCACCCACCACAGTATCTCCCTTTTCACCCAACTTCCTGAAGCCCGCAAAGAAGCTGAAGTTCTCCTCGCAGCTTTTGTTGAAACACTTTCCCATCATTATCTTGATGCAGAAGAGGAAACTCCTACTACGCTGACCTCAACCCCCACTATGCAGATGCCCCAACGCCCTGGCTCTCTGCTCTGATCCGGTACTGTAACCAAAATCCCTTGGTTGATGTGGGTCTTTCTGAAAACCAACCCCCTGACCCCTCCTCACCCTCTGCCATGGTGGGTTAGCAGTTTCTGCTTCCCACCTGGTTAGTAGTTTTGTTTTGTCATTTTGAGTGTTGTGTTCAGTACTGTCCATCCCCTGGTTGGCGTACCTCAAATAAATCAAAAAAGGTATGCACATAGTTCCTATTTTGTATAACCATGTTTAAACCAGCTGTCACATTCTTCTGAATTGTCTCTACTTTATCAAAAGGATGAACCTTTAGTGCCACCTTTAGATTAGAGAACAGAAAGAAGTCAGACAGAGCCAAATCTGGTGAATAGGGTGGATAATTATAATCTGAAGGTGGCACTAAAGGTTCATCTTTTTGATAAAGTAGAGACAATTTAGAAGAATGTGACAGCTGGTTTAAACATGGTTATACAAAATAGGAACTATGTGCATACCTTTTAATAATTGTTTTAGCAAAATAAATATGTATAGAGAGGGAAAGGTTGTATGTTTAAATTATGATAAAAGAAAGTTTATTTATTTGTAAAGTTGTATCTTTAAAACGTTAGTCCCAGAGCTTTTTGAATGCACTGTATATAAGTGAGATGTGAGATTAAGAGAGGTAAGTTATTAATAGTGGAGAAAGAATGGGACAGTAAAAGGTCGCTGTACTTACTAAAAATGAATAAATATCGATTGGGGCTTTTGCTATTATTTTTAAGTATATTTTCAAGTGTGTCCAAAGGACCAACGATCCCCACATTGTCTGTCTGTTGCTCAGTGGGCTTGACCTGTACAAACAACACAACGGATCATAAACAATACCATCCAAATCTATAACAGTGGTGCTCACTAAAGGGGGCCCATTGATCAACTGCCTAACACTCTGGAACTCCAGTTGCCAGCCATGCATTACAAAAGCTGTGTTGCTGGGGAATCTTCATGGAACACTGCATCAGCTGGATATGAGGAACTCAAACTTACTTTAGACGTGGTGCTCAAAAACCAAGATGAACTTCTTCCAAGAACAAGATGCTGTCATTCACCAACTTGATAGTAAATTTAGACGAATGCAAATCTTGGTACAACAAAACAAAGAACTCGCCAACTTATTGAATAATACCATTGAATGGCTACAGTGTGCAGAACAAATATTGACAAATACCTCTCAGTCTTCTCGCTGGCACAAGGATGGCCATCAAGAGGGGGCATCATACAAGGAAAAATATGACGCTGGTCAGAGCTACTACACCTAGGATAGTAGTACCAGATATGAATATGAGTCAGAATAACACTTCCCTCAAGTAATGGTGGTACCTCCCATGGCAGAAGGTCACACTACCCCTGAAGCAGTGGACATCCCAACTTCTGCTGATTCAGCTCCTCATTGAGAAACCACTTTTGGATCTCGACCCATTCCTCAGTATGGCCCAAAACCCCATGAACGGGATGAGGAGGTTATTATTGAAGAATTACCTTCATTTGACCGCAATGTGAACATTCTTGGGTTCTTCAAACGGTTTGAGTTTGCAGTGGAAGGCGCATCTGATAGATGGAAGGCTAAGTTGTTAATATCTCTCTTGGATGTCAGAAGTGACAATCAGGTCACCTGTTACCTCCCAAGAGCTCTGTCACCTATAAGGACGTGAAGGATACTGTACTCTGCCTGTTTGGGGGTACTTCAAAGATGTCGCAGCAAAAAGCAGAATTCTTAATGATCAGATTATGCTGAAATGAGACTCTCCTGGAGTTTTCTGATCGATTCACAACAGTACCCCATGTGCTGATTGGAGCAGGGTACTTAGTGGAAGCTATGTGTGCATTGCCATGACCTCTGTGGTGGAGTCATATTGTGAGCTTCATATTGTCAATTTGCCGCTTCTAGATGATGACGTACCTCTGCTCAAGGTTGTACAGTTTTGTGTCATGTATCCCCTAACTTTCCACCATCAAATATGGAATGAAAGACTACCACCACTATCGCACCCTCTTATTCAGGAGAATACTCTCATCTGACTCCAGCTCTGGTTAGTACTTCTCGGCCTTTTTATAACTCTGCGCCTTGTCCTTGGCCAAATTATACTCAACAGTTTGATTAGTGACAATGGGATGGCCATGAAAACTTTCAGCAACACAGTTATTGACCAGGATCTAGCTATGCTGACCGTCAACAATCAGCTTACTAACCTGGGGCTGGTTACGCTGAATGACCCCAAACTTTCCATTCTAACCTCTTATGATAATCAAGGATGTGGCTCTTCTAGGGTTAATTGCTATGAATGCAGTCGCCCTAGTCATTTGGAAAATTCTGCCAAAACTGCCATATGAACTACATACACCAAGATCAATACTATAAGGGGAAAGATGGAGTGGAGTAGAGACGGGACCCTCTACCTCTGTGATACCAATTCAAAACGTCCCTGAATCAATAGTATTATACCCTGAATAAATTTCTCAGTACAATGATGGACTTTTATATCAGCAGCCATTGGAGGAGTAAATGTAGTAACCCAAGCTCAAGCCAAGGCGGCGGCACAAGAAGAGTCCCCCAAACAACTGAAGCTGTATGCATGTCAAATGCTTGATCAAGCTTCCTCAGAAAAGCTGGATCCTGCCATGGATGCGCCAACTCTGAAAGGAGTAAACGTCACCCTTTGTCATGGAAACGGCAGAAGAAGTTTAGACTGACCTGCCAGTTGGGATGCGTGAACACCCAAAAGTAAGCCAGAATGCCAGAGGCATTGCTGACTGTATGACTTGATATGGAGCTGGAAAATGTGATATCACGAAGTGTTGGTGTAACAACAGGGTAAGGAGTATCCCAACGACAAACCACACTGAACCCATTCCCAACTCAGTGGTTCTAACTGCATGAGGTAGGATTACTGGGATAGTCTCAACTAGATTCTTGGCTTGAGATACCAACTCATCAGGGGCGATAGGGAGATGGATTCTCTCTTTCAATTGTTGTACATAGGGCCATAAGATCCCCATGTAATGTTGTTGGAAATTCATAAGAGCGGGGTTGTAAACCAAAAGTGTTAAACTCGCTAGGCCTAATTGGCGATAGAGGGAGCCATGGTGACCAAAAGAATTGGTAAAGCCCACCCAGAGTGCAGGGCGATGGACCACCAGGGAAATGCCATCTGGGATGCGGTCAGAATGAAAAATAAAGAAAATTTGATTTTTTAGCAAAAATTTATTTGGAAAGGAAGTAAGAAAATTGATCAACAATTTTCTCAGTGCCATGCAACTGATTAGTAAGTGGTCAATTGGGTAGTGACAAGATGAGGTTGGGGCCCACAAATTCTGCCTAACTGACGAATTGTTTGGGAATGGGGGGTTTATTCTTTGGGAACTAATATCACAAAATTCAGCGGTAGGCTGAGTCTCTGTCAGTTCGACCTCAAACGTCCAAATCAGGGCTCAACTATGTTTCTAATGATTAGCATGATGGCATTTGGCCTGATGGGCAACAGGAATCCCCCAGGGCCATCCCTTATAGGGATGGGTCCATTTGGTTGGGAATGGGTTTGGGACGTCCAACCCGCCCACACTTGGTCATTTAACTGTTCATTCGGTCAACAGCACATCAGGTGCAACGCCAAAATTACTATTTGAGGGCTTTGAACCCTCATCAATAGTGCCCATTATCTGTTCAACTGGTTTGAAGATTGAACTGGAACCGTCAGGTGATCCAGCTGATATCTCATTCTTCATGCTTTTACAGCCATTCAAATTTTGGGCATCAGCCAGATTGCCTGCCAAATTAGATCTGATTAATTTCAATTCGGTAATATTGGCACAGATTTCACTAATTCACTGCAACAGTTCTGCTGAGGTAAGTGTGGGTATTGGGGGTGGGATCTGAAGCGGACGAGCTGTTACCCATTGCTCATCTACTATGTGAGCGAGGTCGCCCTGAGTGATGAGAGGTACCGCCATCCTCTTCAGTGTCTTTTTACTTGGGAATGGAAAGATGTCCCAATTGAGAGCCAAAGGACATTCCCCAAGACTTAAATTACCCTTTCCTTTTTCCAAAGGAATGGCACCCCCACCAGGAAATTGCGCCAGAGCCACATTTTTGTGTGCTTTAGGTAACTTGATAGCCATAATCGTCACGATTTTCTGAGGAGGGTGGGGGGCCCCAGGGTGGAATGCGTGGAAGGCTTTGACCAGGGCCGTGCAATTCGCGCAATTGCGCGCCTTGACCCAACTATTTTTGTAGGCTGGGTATCCTTTACAGGCCACAAGATATCGGACTGAATGTCATGACTTGCGAGATGCTAAGATAGCCTCTACCTCAGCTTCTTCCTCATTATTGATGACAATTGGTTCCAGGTCCATGGGAATTACATCCTTGAAGGGTGATAATTGGGAAACATGGAAGACTGGGTGCTGCTTTTAATGCGTGGGAAGATTCAGGCGGAACGCCTCATTACCCAATACTTCCTCCACTAAGTGAGGACCTGAACGCTTACTGGCGAACTTTTGGGAAGGGGTTTGAATTCGCAAATGATGGGTATTAAGCATGGTTTAAGAACCCACCATAAAGTCATGACCCAGAAGGTGCTTACGGTCTGCAAATTGCTTATAGTCATTGATGGCTTTATTGAGGTGTTCCCGCACTAAGGCTCAAGTTGATCAAATATGGGTAGCATGATCCGTGGCAGCTTGAACCTCAGGTTGCAAGCATGCCCTGACTGAAAATGATAGGTTATAGCCCAACGTTTCTTCATATGGTGAAAACCCCTTGAATGCGTGGATACCATTATTGTATGCAAATTGAGTGAGAGGCAAGTCACTGGACCAAGTATCCTGCGCTGCTGTGGCATAGCAACGCAGGTACTGTTTGAGGACTTGATTAACCTGCTCAGTCTGACCATTGGACTGGGGGTGATATGCCGTGGATCAACAGGGGGCTATCTTCAGGATTATATGGAGTTCACTCCAAAAGCGTGCAGTAAACTGAGTACCCCAGTCACTAACAATTTCCTGGGGGAGACCAAACATTGGAAACACATGTCATACAAAAAGATGGGCAGTTTTTTCCGATGTAATTGCAGAAGTGCAAGGGATAAAAAGGGAAAATTTTGTAAAGTAATCCACCACTACCATTACCGCTGTGAACCCATTAGAACAGGGGAGATCGATGATAAAATCTATGGACACCGAGGTCCACGGACCTTCCACCTGCTGTAAAGGGTGTAGGAGGCCATTCTTACCGGAGCAATCTGACTTAGCCCTAGCGCAAGTAACACAATTGGCGATCCAAACTGGGACCTCTTTGGTCAGTCCTTCCCAATTAAAGGTTCGCTTGATCAGATTGATGCATTTTTTGTTGCTGGGGTGTCCAACCATGGGAGGACCATGGTGTGCGTGGAATACTTTCAGGTGAAAGGGGGGAACCCACACATAAGAATGGAAGTAAATGAGCTCCTCTTTTAAGGAGTATAGGGAGTGTTTGGGACTCGAGTGAGTCAAATGCTCAACCAACTCCACGCCCTCAGGGCAGGCCATTTGAGCGGCTAACACCTGGGCCAATAACGGATCGTTGGGAGACAACGTGGTGGATGAAACAATGGAGGGAACGATTGACAGAATCTGAGTGGCAGGGATCATGGTAATGAGATCCACTTCCTCAGGTTCCAAGGGACAGTGAGCAGGGCTACGGCTTAGGAAGTCAGGAAGGACATTGAGCGCGCCTTTGACAAATTCATATTTGAAGTTAAATATGCACAAGTCCCAATAGGTTTGGGCCTGCCAGTGTGCCAATTTTTGAGGTTTGCGGAAATACAAGAGAGCCTGTTGATCCATGCAAACTATTAGCTCATGATGAGCATCCTGTAACAGGTATCACCAATGAGTTAAAGCCCATGCAACAGCTGCCAGTTCCTTGTCATAAATGGCCTAAGGCTGCTCCATAGTAGTAAATTTTTGGGAAAAATAAGTGACTGGATGTTCAAGACAATTGTGGTCCTGAAGCAACACTGCGCCCACTGCTACTGACGAAGAATCACATGCAATGATATACGGTTTGGTGGGATTGGCATGTTTCAAAATGGGAGGAGACATGAACACCTCTTTGATTGATTCAAACGCCTGCTGGCATTCAGGGGTCCTACAAAATGGTACATTTTTCCCAGTGAGGGGATGGAGTGGAGCGGCCAACTGAGAAAGTGTGGGGGAAATTTTTTTCAAAAAAATGATAGTTCCCAAGAACCTCTGAAGTTGCTTCTGTGTAGTCGAGTTGGCTATTCTCAGATTGCATCTAATTTGTTGGGAGGGATAGCAACACCTTCTTTGAGAACCAGGTTTCCTAGAAATGTGACCTCTTCCTTATAAAACTCACACTTGGAAGCTTTGAGGAACAGCCCTGCTTTATGCAAAGTGACCACCACCTCTTCCAAGTCAATAGCATGTTTAGGAGTTGGGGAATGAACTAGGATATCATCAATGTTTGCAATAGCACAAGAGAACCGGAGTCCCCTAACGCGTTGTCAATCATTTGTTGAAACGTAGCAGGAGCATTTTTCAACCCAAAGGGCATTAAGAGAAATTAAAAAATGCCTTGCCTCATCTGGATTGCGGTCAACCATTCTTGTCCTTCCATCACCCGAATTTTGTTGAAAGCATTCACCAGATCCAGTTTCAAAAACACAAGGGATTTGGCAATCGCCTGAATGATTGTCTGCTCTAAAGGCAATGGGTAGGGATCTGTAACTGTTATTTTGTTCAGGTGACCGTAATCTATGCAAGGACGGAGTAATCCATCCAATTCTTTGAAAATACAATAGGGGAGGCGACAGGAGAGGTTTCTTTGAACAACCAACCTTTTTTAACATATCGTCCAAACAGGTGTTGAGTGCAACCTCTTCCTCCACTGTATGAGGATACAACGGGAAGTTGATGTTCACCAATTCCACAGTTGTCCAAAGTCCACAATCGTACCTAGTATGTTTTGGCAGATGGTCCACTTTTTCCATGTCGAAGATTCCCTAGTATTGCATTAAGCTTTCAGGAAAATTGGCTGGAATGCCCGCAGAAGTAACTAATGTAGTGATAGAGCTGGTCCCTTGTATTTTTTGAGGGTGTTGATTAGAGGGAACTCTCCCTCTAAATCATCATTGGTAAATGACAATGTATTTGGCTCTAAATGAATCTTCACATGTTGCTGACGCCACCATCCCACACCCAAGATCACTGGGAATACCAAGTTTGGCATGACCAAAAAAAAGTCGCAGAAGTTATATTGGTGGATTATGAAAGTGTATCAACTGGCAAACAACATACAAAGACTGGTAAGCAGATGATGCACCATTACTGAGGAGCCCACATCCATTTCCAATTTTAATTGATGTGCCAACTCAACGCTCATGAAGTTCCCCACTGCTCCAGTATCCACCAGAGCTTCAAAGGAGACATGATGTGGACCAATGCTGATTTTCATAGGGACAAGAAAATAGGGGGAATTCTGTTTATTTGGAGATTCGACTAACTCATGGACAACTGAAGAAATAATGGGTATGTCAGGACCAGGGTCAGGGTTTTTAGCTGGGGCGAAAATTGGAATTACAAGTGCGGGATAAATCATTTCTTCTGTCTGGACTTGAACAGAATCATTCATAGTTAACTCCAGAAATGCCAACTCAGACTCAGGGGTTATGGCAGGATTGGGACCCACTTTAACTGCTATTCTGGTGTCAGGCGCATCGTCTAAATCTTTGTTAAGAAATCCTATCATAAAGTTCCCCTTCTGATGTGGGGAAACGTGGCGAGGTAATGATTTGATAGTAGTTTCAGTGGCACATATTTGATTTACTGATTCCTGGGTGGTAGACCAGACCACGTGATGAGTGGAAACTGAATCCAAGTTCACTCTAAAGACTGCCCGAAGCATATCGGTAGATGGGCCTGATGTGGAAGCCAGCTCACAGAAGGTAGAAATCAAAGAAGCCAAACTAAGGGCTTTGGTCATGGTTAAGAGTAGTCTTAATAAGTGGTCTAATTGGGACACATGGGGTTCTAAAGCAGCCGATACAACAGCCATCAGGGAAATGGAGTCTCCTTCTTGTGAGGAAGAATGCAAAAGGCTTCTCACCCAATGGCGGGCATCTCCATCCACAGCGTCTAACAACGCGAGACCTTGTTGGGCATGAGATATCACAGAAGCATTACTGAGTGCAATTGTCATCTGCATTTGTACTTTGGTGAGAGCGTCAAGAACCTGATTGGCAATCACTTGGGAGGGGATACTTGATACTTTTCCCAGGCTGGAGGAAGTACGAGAAGCTGCAGTCTGCACCTCTTGGGTGGCTTGAAGAAAGTTTCCCAAAATAGAGTGGATGCTTCTCCCAAAGTCAGAAAGTGACCAGACAAACAACAAACAACACATAACTGATTATACGTTCATCTGGTAGAAGGTAGCTACTGAAGCGCCCAATTCAAAAAACAAGGCGGAAGTGGCTGAAAGTAATGGTTGGTCAATTATGTCATGGAAACAGCAGAAGAAGTTTAGACTAACCTGTCAGTTGGGATGCGTGAACACCCAAAAGGCAAGCCAGAATGCCAGAGGCATTGATGACTGTACAACTTGATATGGAGCTGGAAAATGTGATCACGAAGTGGTGGTGTAAGGCAGGGTAAGGAGTATCGCAACAACAAACCACACTGAACCCATTCCCAACTCAGTGGTTCTAACTGCATGAGGTGGGATTACTGGGATAATCTCAACTAGATTCTTGACTTGAGATGCCAACTCATCAGGGGCGATAGGGAGATGGATTCTCTCTTTCAATTGTTGTACATAGGGCCATAAGATCCCCATGTAATGTTGTTGGAAATTCATAAGAGCGGGGTTGTAAACCAAAAGTGTTGGACTCGCTGGGCCTAATTGGCGATAGAGGGAGCCATGGTGACCAAAAGAATTGGTAAAGCTCACCCAGAGTGCAGGGCGATGGACCACCAGGGAAATGCCATCTGGGATGCGGTCAGAATGAAAAATAAAGAAAATTTGATTTTTTAGCAAAAATTTATTTGGAAAGGAAAGTAAGAAAATTGACCAACAATTTTCTCAGTGCCATTCAACTGATTAAATAGTGGTCAATTGGGTAGTGACAGGATGAGGTTGGGGCCCACAAATTCGGCTTAACTGACGAATTGTTTGGGAATGGGGGGTTTATTCTTTGGGAACTGACATCACAAAATTCAGCGGTAGGCTGAGTCTCTGTCAGTTCGACCTCAAACGTCCAAACCAGGGCTCAACTATGTTTCTGACGATTAGCATGACGGCGTTTAGCCCAATGGGTGATGGGAATACCCCAAGGCCATCCCTTATAGGGATGAGTCCATTTGGTTAGGAACAGGTTTGGGACAGCCAACCCGCCCACACTTGGTCATTTAACCATTTGTTCAGTCAACAGCAGCACATCGGGCACAATGCCCAAATTACTATTTGAGGGCTTTGAACCCTGATTGATAGCACCCAATATTTGTTCAACTGGTCTGGAGATTGAATTGGAACTGTCAGGCGATCTAGCCAATATCTCATTCTTTATGCTTTTACAGACATTCAAATTTTGGGCATCAGCCAGATTGCTGGCCAAATTAGATCTGACCAATTTTAATTTGGTAATATTGGCAGAGATTTCACTAATTCACCGCAACAGTTCTGCTGAGGTAAGTGTGGGTATTGGGGGTGGGATCCAAAGTGGATGAGCTGTTACCCATTGCTCATCTACTATGTGAGTGAGGTCGCCCTGAGTGATGAGAGGTACCGCCATCCTCTTTGGTGCCTTTTTATTTGGGAATGGGAAGATGACCCAATCAAGAGCCAAAGGATATTCCATGAGACTTACACCCTTCCAGTAGATGCCATTGTCAAAGAATACCCCAAGTTGGTGAGGGGATAATGAGTTTTCTTGAAAAAGAGAGCCCATAAATGTTCACATATTAAACAGTCAATATTCTTCTTATTCTGAGTGTAAATACTGTGATAATTTTGTAGTAAAAATATGTTTCACGCTATAATAGATACTGGTGCTCCAGCCAAGATAGTTTCCAATAAATTGATTGCAAAGTTGACATTGAAACCTGATGTGGACCATCAAAATGGTGTACAGAATTGCTGGAGCAGTAAGAACCGTCTCTGAGGGGGCTTACAGTGTGCTACCTCTGCGCTTTGGGTCCATTGCCATTGTAGCCCCATCAATTTTGCTGCCAAATAAAAACTATGACTTTTAATTGGGACCACTTTCCTGTGCCATTTTGGGGCTGTCATTGATATGACGGAGGATACCCTCTCCATTCTAGGTCAGCAGATCCCAATTTACTTTACCACTAGTGGAGTACCAAAGGATCTGGTGCATATGAGCCATATCAACCTTGCCTATAGTGATGGGGTGATGCCAGTTTGATATCACTGACTAAAGTTCAAGAAACAGCCCCTTCCCCTGAAGATATACAAATATCAAGGGATACCTCTTTGAGTGGCAGGGACCATATCTATCCCTTCCGGCCATTAAGCCTTAGTGAATACTGAGTTAGAGGTGGAAGGCCTAGTGGATTATATGGGGAAAACATTGGGCTCTATCATTATACATGGTTTAAGCCACATGTGGCTCCAGGGATTATAAATATAGGACATAGGGAGATTAAAGTTTTATTAACAAACCTCAATAGTGAACTGATACAAATCTGCTGACACCAAATTGTAGCATATTTACATCTGATTTCAATAGATGATGTCCATCAGGTTCATAATTTCAGGTCATTGGATGAATTTGGTCTACCGGCTGAGACACCTGCCAATGTACTAATGATGGTACTGTGGAGTAATTTACTAGGAATATTGGAAGAACAAAAAGACTAAGCTTTAGCTTTATTTTAGAAATACAAGGGGATTTTTGCTGTTAATGATCATGATTTAGGGTGTGCTCAGGGGTTGGTCCATTGATTAGACACCGGCGATCATCCTCTGATAAGGTCTCAGCCAATCTTCTGATCACGGGCAGTAGAAGGAGTCTTTTACTGATGAAATTGACAAATTGCTAGAGCAAGGGATGCTTGAACCATCCAAAAGCCCGTGGGCTTTGCCTGTTCTAATTGTAAAAAAGAAGGATGGTACCAACCGTGTAGTAATAGACTACAGGAAGCTCAACAGTATTACAAAAAAGTATTCATACCCTTTTCCAAATATCAACAATTCTTTTGACCAATTAGGGGAGCCCATTATTTTTCTGCAATTGACTTGATATCAGATTACTGGAAAATTGAGTTACCCCCAGCGGAACAGGAAAAATGCGCTGTAATCACCTCCAAAGGCATTTTTCAACCAACGTGGATGCCTCAAGGGCTGTGCAATGCCCTGGCTACATTTCAGCGAGCCATGGATACTAATCTTGGTGACCTGAAACTTTCATGCATCCTTGTATACCTTAACAATATTAATGTTTTCTCTTGAACCTTTTTGGAGCATCTCAACCACCTAGAAGTGGTATTCCGCTGGCTGGCTGAGGTGAACATAAAAACTAAACCTCAAAAATGTAACTTCTTTAAGAATCAGCTGGAATACCTGGGGTTTGTGGTGGACTCTAAAGGGCTGAAACCACAGCTTGCTAAGGTGGAGGCCATCAGCAAAATGACTACTCACAATAGTAAATGCGACATACAGGTATTTTTGGGAATGGTCAGTTAATACCAGCGTTTTATCCCTAAATTTAGCTGTATTGAAGGCCACTGTTCGAGTTGTTAAAAAAGGACGCTGTGTTCAAATAGATGGAATGTTGACAATCCACTATCAATACACTCTTTATGGCGTTGATCAGCGCACTGGTGTTACAATATCCAAACTTTGATTGGGAGTTTATTGTTCAGATGGATGCATCCCTCCTTGCTGTTGGGGCTGTACTTTCTCAGAAAGATGACGAGGGAGAGGAACATCAAGTAGCATACTGTAGTCAAAGTCTGAACTGTTATGAGCATAATTATACTGTGACTGAGCAGGAGTGCTTAGCAGTGATCTATGCTTATAAGCAATTCAGAGTCTATCTTCTTGGGGTAAAGTTTAAAGTTGTAACAGATCACGCATCATTATGTTGGTTAAAGAACCTCAAAGAACCTGAAGGCCGTTTGGCTCAATGGGATTTTAAGTTGCAGGCTTATGATTTTGAGATTCTCCATTGGCCAGGAGTAAAGCATTAGAACACTGACTGTTTATCTTGATTACTGACTATTGCGGTGATAGAAAACCTCAGTGATGTGATTTACAATAAGATGCTCAGTGGAAAATATGATGATGAACCGCCCAACTGATCAAAGTGTTATATGAGAGCAAAAGAATACCTTCCAATGGAATGGGGAACTGTTTAAGTGGATCGGCGATTCTATGGTGAATTTTCTGTGCCCCTCAACATGACCAGGAATCATTATGAGCGCGCACAAGGCAGTCAGGCATGGTGGAGTGCGTAAGACTATGGAGTTGTTACGCCCCCAGTACTATTGGGAAATATGAGCTTTATTATTGTCAGAAAATCGACTTTGGGCTCTGCTAGTTGGAAGGCTAACCAGTATGAAGACTGGTCAGCCCTTGCCATTTTGCCTTAGGCTTTGGGGCTAGCAACGCCGTCTAACCCCTTGGCATGTCACCCGTGCCATTTTGGGATCCCCTTTGACCTAAACTACAACCAACAAAATAAATATAAACTTATAATAAAAAGTAGAATAGGCAAAGGGAGATGTTCATTGAAAGGTAAGCGACAGTTATTTATACTATTTACAAAAGGGCTACTGCGCCCATCACCAACCTATCAGCTCTTCCACTGGTTCTTCCAGCCAACCACTTCTCTGCTTCTTCTTCTTTATCTACATTATCTCTTCCCTGGCGTCAACCCTCTCGCTCCATCCTTCCCAATGTCCAAATTAGTTATGGCTCATCCTCAGCCTTAAGTCATTGGTGAGCCATATAAATAATCTAATTAAATGTCAAATTTGGATTTGACTTTCAAATTGATATAAATGCGCCAGAAACTACTTCAGTCGCTCACTTTGACTTCGGAATATCTCAGCATCTCACTGACATCTATTCTTGTCTAATCTTAATAATAAATGGGGCACCAGAAACAACCTTGGCTGCCTCAAACTCATAATTGTCAGATCCACTGACATTGGATAATCAGGCAGCAAACATCTGAAGAGATACATTGGCTTTCCTCTAGAAATCCCACAACAGACTATGAATGGCCATTGGTGTCAACCACTGATTTTGCTGACTGATTGGATCATCCTCAGCTAATAGTCACTGGTGATCCTTATACTCATTTGGGGCTACCAATTGTCCCCACTCAAACATAGATACCAAACTTGGCGGTTTAATAATTTTGGCTCAACCCAAATTGGGAAGCAACTAACCAGCAATTGCATTAAATCACACGAAATTTAGTCAATAAACCATTCTTCCATGATTGGCTATATCATTCCAAACAACGCTAAATCATTGGAAGATTCCATCTGGTTAAAATCATGCCATTTCCCCCCACTTAACCAGATGGTAATCCTCCTATTTGAAACTCAGCGTGTGAGGTGGGCATTCAGGGCTTGCCCCTCCCCACCACCAACAACTGCTGGAACTGAACACAGTGGTGCATCACCACCACCTCTTCAACAACCTTTAACTACTTAAGCACCAACCAGCAGAGTCGCCCTGTAGTGAGAACCAATGTCAGAAAATCGACTTTGGGCTCTGCTAGTTGGCAGACTAACCATTATGAAGACTGGTCAGCCCTTGCTGTTTTTCCTTAGGCGTTGGGGCTAGCAGCACCAGCTAACCCCTTGTCATGTCACCCGTGCCATTTTGGGATCCCCTTTGACCTAAACTACAACCAATAAAATAAATTAAAATTATAATAAAAGGTAGAATAGGAAAAGGGAGATGTTTATTGAAAGGGAAGCGACAGGTATTTATACTATTTACAAAAGGGCTACTGCGCCCATCACCAACCTATCAGCTCTTCCACTGGTTCTTCCAGCCAACCACTTCTCTGCTTCTTCTTCTTTATCTACATTATCTCTTCCCTGGCGTCAACCCTCTCGCTCCATTCTTCCCAATGTCCAAATTAGTTATGGCTCATCCTCAGCCTTAAGTCACTGGTGAGCCATATAAATAAATAATCTAATTAAATGTCAGATTTGGATTTGACTTTTAAATTGATATAAATGCGCCAGAAACTACTTCAGTCGCTCACTTTGACTTCGGAATATCTCAGCATCTTGCTGACATCTATTCTTGTCTAATCTTGATAATAAATGAGGCACCAGAAACAACCTCAGCCGCCTCAAACTCATAATTGTCAGATCCACCAACATCAGATAATCAGGCAGCAAACATCTGAAGCAATACCTCAGCTTTCCGCCAGAAGTCCCACAATGGACCACAAATGGCCATTGGCGTCAACCATTGATTTTGATGACTGATTGGATCATCCTCAGCTATTAGTCACTGGTGATCCTTCTACTCATTTAGGGCCACCGATTGGCCCCACTCGAACCTAAATACCATATTTGGTGGAATACTAATTTCAGCTCAACCCAAACTGGGGAGCAACTAACCAGCAATTGCATTAAATCACATGAAATTCAGTCAATAAACCATTCCGCTGGAATTAGCTATACCATTCCAAACAACGGTAAATCATTGGAGGATTCCAGCTGGTTAAAATCACGACAGATGTGCTCAAAACTATCTCCCGTTGCCATCAGTGCCAAGTGAAGAAGCCATTTTGCCTTATGAGTCATATCAATTAGTAAAACCACATTTTGCTTAATGCACGGTTTCCCTTAATGTTGTTGGCCCCTTGCCAACAGGAGCCAACTGGTGTAAGTACATTCTTGTGGCTATCGACCACTTGACCCAGTGGGTTAAAGTGAGGGTGATATGAGACTTGGGGGCAGTTATTGTGGCCAGGTTCATGATGGAATGCATTACTCAGTGACACGGCTGCCCTCAGTTTATTCTCACTGATAATGGAACCAACTTCACCTCAAACATCCTACCCAAAATGAACAAGCATATGGGAATCCGCGGGGTTCTGATGACCCCATACCACCCTAAATCCAATGGAATGGTCAAACAGGTGAATGGAACTTTGGTGAACATGCTACGAAAATTATTAATGGATCTTTTTCCAATTGGAGCTCTCTCCTTTCCACTGCCATGTTCGCCTATAACATTAGTTACCATTCTGTCACAACGAAAAACAATTTTATACTACTATACAGCTGACACCTGGATCTTCTGGCATTGCTTTATTCATAAATAGAAGACACTGGTGGACTGGAACCCCACCGCTATTTGACTAACCTCACAAACATTCTGATAAAACTGAAAACTGAAGCATATTCCTTCAGCTTAGCCAAGAAGGACAGGAATCAGGCTGCTGATCAGGCACATCATAGTGGGCTGGCGCCATTTAAGAAAGGCAATATGGTTCTCTTCCATGACCAACATGGATTTGGGAGGAAACACAAGCTGTCAGTATTTGGATTGGTCCATTCAAAGTTATAGAGAAAACTGGAATTGACGTATATACCATCAAAGACATGAAAGTGGTCAGATCATTAACTGAGTACATGCAAAGTTCCGCTGACCTTACAAACAATATGATCTTATTATCCAGTCAAGGAGGGGGTAATGTTGCAATTCCAATATGACTGGACAATAATAATGGGACAGCAAGGGGGAATCTGCTGAAAATGATATCAGTTATAATTGTTCGTGTGCCTTGAGACAAGGCAATATTGGGATATAATGGGTTTTTATTAGATCGCCTCTATATAAGGCAATAAGGCGATAAGGCGATGTCAACATATGATAATTATGAAGTAAATCGCCTACAATTAGGGTGTTGAGGATTAGAGGATAGAAAGCTGAATCCAAGGAGAATCGGCGGAATAGGATATCCCAAGCCATGAGAGCAGTATGCCTGAAGCCGCTGTATATAAGCGAGATAGGAAATTGAGAGAGGTAAATTGCTAATAGTGGAGAAAGAACAGGACAGCAAAAGGTCTCTGTATTTACTAAAAATATATAAAATATTTGATTGGGGCAATTGCTCCTATTTTTAAGTATATTTTCGAGTGTCTAAAGGAAGACGATCCCCACATTGTCTGTCAGTTGCTCATTGGGTTCAACCTGTACAACAACACGATGGATTTTAACAATACTGTCATGGATACAGCTAAGAAGAACTAGACTGGGCTCCTAGTTGGGGTGCTCGAGCACCCAGTGGAGGCCCCAAAATGCCAGAGGAATAGCGGTCTGGGCGACTAATAGAAGTGGGTTTTATGGGAAATGTGAGGGAAGCAAACATTCAGTAACATACCAAAGGCCCCCAAGGCAAACCAGATGGTTGCGTTGGGGGCAACCTCGAGTCTTGCAGGGGTAACCCCAAGGGCGGGAGAGGCAGGGAGGATGATGACTCCTCCAGGGTTCGCAGTTGCTGGCCTTCAGATTCTGATAGGGGGCTTGTGTGCCAGCGTGAGACGGCACAGAGGCCGCCACACTATTGGAGATATGAGTAGAAGTATGGTGAACCCCATGAGAGGTGCTGAGACTGAGTTTCCCCTGAAGGAGACGCTCCAAGTCCCATTGATGAGCTGGACCCACAGTGGCAGGGGTGGCTATGGAAACTGAACCCATGTACAGCAGGCCAGGGACACTTTGGGGCTTCCCCAACCAGGGAGCAGTTTCAGCGGACTCAGCGCCCAAATGAATGGAAGGGCCTCCGTTTAATGGATGCATGGAAACGAACAGAGCAGTGGGTTTGCCAATGGGGGCAGGACGGATTATTGCATTTGCAATCCACTTCCACGTAGCAGGATTAAGCGACCAGATAATCCAGTTGGCAAACATCAGAAAGAGGATTTGGGTGATGGTGCACTTCATTAATTTGATTGACAGAATCATTTATAATTGTATAAAAGGCAGATGGAGTCCGCAGCAAACTAAGAGGATTTATTGGATTTATTTCAATGAAAAGCAAAAAGAATGAACTGACAACTGACCTCAGCTGGACCAGTTGCCTTTTAAACTGGGCGATAGGCATGGGGAAGTATTGAGGGATTGGTCATTTGAGGAATGGGGAAGGGATTTAGTTGGCTGGCTCGGAGGGGGTATAAGACAACTCCCAATTTAGGCAAAAGCTTACAAAAGTTTTGCAAATTTTCTTAATTCTTGGGGCCAAGCCAAATTGATACTGCTGATCTGGGTCCTGATGATTTGAATCAGCTTGTTTGCATGGCTAATGCGGTCCAAATTTGTCTCAGAAGGCAGGGGCCCATGGATTGGGTTTGTTGCGATTTGGGCCAATCCCACAATTGGGCGGCTCATATGATCTGAACTTCCTGGATCTGTTTCAGAGCATTTGGCCCAATGTTCTGAGCTGTTCGGAACTGGGTTTGCAATATAAGCTGTGTTCCAATCTGGCTTCTGAATTAGGCCAGCCCAGACCGGCTCCCCCAGTCCAGAAATTACTGGCCAGGCTCTGATGTTGGGAATTGCCATTTTCTAAATTTTTGGTCATGGCTTGCCTGGGAGTGGGTGGCCTCAGGGCCCTCTCCTGACCCCTGAAGTGAGCTATCTCCCTGAAGACCCCTTCTATCAATATTACTAGGATTGAAGAGGGGGTAAGGGGTGGGAGTGAGATGGCTTTAGGTAGGAAAGCCATCACTGAGCGCTCATCTATCACATGGGTGAGGTCACCCAGCTGTGACAAATGGCCCACGAGAGCCTTGGGGCCCCTCTTAGTCCAGAAGGGGTGCTGAACCCTATCCAGCTGCAAGAGCTGGTCCCCAAGACTTACACTACCCTTCCCTTTTTTGACAGGGAGGATCTCACCCCTGGGGCATTGAACAAGGCATAGTTCTTGTGGCGCTCCAGTAACTTTATGGTCAAGATGGCCGCGATTTTCTGAAGAGGATGGGGTGCTGTCGGGTGGGAGGCGTGGAATTTCTCTATAAGGTCCTTGCTGTTTGTACAATTGCGTGCTTTCACCTAGCTGTTCTCATATGAGGGGTAACCTTTCCAGGCGATCAACTACTGAATGGATCGTCAGGACCTTTGGGAAACTACAATGACCTCCATCTTCGCTTCTTGGGATTCCCCAATGATGATTGGCTCAGGGTTGTTGGACTTTCCTCCTTAAAAGGTGTTAGAAGGGAGGTATAGAAGACATTGTGCTGCTTCTGGTGTGTGGGCAGCCTCAGGCAGTAGGCTTGGTTGCCTAAATCTTCTCAACCTTAAAGGTTCCTGAATGCTTCACTAAGAGCTTGCGGGTATCCAACATGACAAGGGAACCTAACCATGATCTCATGGCCTGGAAGATGCTTCTTATCAGCGAACTTCTTGTATTCATTGATGGACTTTGTCAAGTGTTTGCAGACCAGGTTGTGCATCTCACAAAGAGAGCTTACGCGGTCCTTGGTGGCTGGGACTTCCTAGGAGAGGCAGGGACCAATCTAGAAAGAGGGGTTAAACCCCAGACTGGCCTCAAAGGGAGAGAAGCTAGTTGAGGAATGGAGGGATTTGTTGTACGCGGACTGTGCTAGGGGTAGTTCCTTGGCCCAGGTGTCTTGCAAGGCCGTCGTGTAGCAGTGTAAGTACTGCTCCAGTACCTGGTTCACCCATTCAGTCTGTTCATTGGACTGGGGGTGGTAGGCAGTGGATCAACAGGGCTTGATGCGAAGGAGGGTCAACAACTCTTCCTAGAACTGGGCCATGAACTGGGGTCCCCTGTCACTCACTATCTCCTTGGGGAGACCAAACATGGCAAAGACATAGTTGACAAATAAATTTGCAGTCTCCACCGCAGTAATATAAGAGAGTCAGGGGATGAAGAGTGCCAACTTGGTAAACCGGTCCATGACTACCATTATTGCATCAGAACCACAGGAGGGTGGGATCTCCATGATGAAATCCACTGAGACTGGGGTCCATGGCCCCTCAGCCTGCTGCAATGGGTATAACAGTCCCTTCTTTCCAGAGATCTGATTTTTCCTGGGCACAGGTGACACAATGTGAGATCCAATTGGGAATGTCCTTTGAGGACCCAGGACAATTATATGTTCTCTTTATGAGATCTGCACATTTTTTGATACCGGGGTGACCAACATCTGGGGGACGTGGTGTTCCTCAATAACTCAGCTGCGTAGGGAAGGAGGAACCCAAACCTGATTATGGAACCAGATGGTTTTATCCTGCAAGGTATATGGGGTTCTCTTGCAGCGCATGGACTCCAAGTCAGCCAAAAGCTCAATTACTTCAGGGCAGCAGGTTTGGGAAGCGAGGACACATGGGAGGAGCGGAGTGGCAGGGTCTACATCAGCAAGAGATACAGCAGGGAGATCCAATATGAGGATTTGGGAGGGAGGCACTAACATCATAGTGTCCAATGGGTCCTCCCCCCATTGGGGAACAGGGAGGGGTTACGCTGCTGAGCATGTCCAGCAAGGCGTTCAGTGGGCCTTTGATGAATTCATACTTAAAATGGAACTCATAGAGATCTTGATATGTGCGGGTTTGCTGGTAGCCTAGCTTCTGAGGTTTTTGGTAGTAGAGCATGGCCTTATGGTCCATCCGAATGGTAATCTCATGCAGGGCGCCCTATAGGAGACATTGCCAGTGGGAGAGACCACACCACTGCTGCGAGCTCCTTATCATATATTGGCCACACTTTCTTGGCTGTATTAAACTTCTGGGAGTAATAGACCACCAGGTGCTCAACTCCCTCGTGGTCCTGCAACATCACAGCGCCCACTGCCACTGATGAGGCATTGCAGGTTACTATGAAGGGCCAAGAAGTGTCAGCATGCTTCAGGACAGGGGCCGTGACAAACACCTCCTTGATATCCTCAAAGGCCTGCTGGCACCTGGATGACCATTTGAAGGGGCGTTCTTTCTGGTGAGGAGGTGCAAGGGTACTACCAGTTGGGCAAGAGCGGGGGAAAATTTCCTCAAAAAGGTGACGGTGCTGAGAAATCTGCAAAGCTGTTCTGAGTGGTTGAGGTAGGTCAAGACTTAATGGCCTCCAGCTTGCAGGGGGATGAAATTCATCCTTCAGGATAAGATTCCCTAGGAAGGTAACCTCATCCCTTACGGACTCGCACTTGGAGGGCTTAACGAATGGCCCTTTCTTGTGGAGGGCTGCCACTACTGCTTTGAGGCCCCTGACGTGTTGTTTGGGGGTGGGGGAATGGACCATGATGTTGTCAATATAGGCCATCACACAAGAGAAATGCAAGTCACTCAACAAATTGTCAATGAGGCTCTGGAAGGTGGCTGGCATATTCTTCAAGCCAAACGGCATCACCCTGAACTGGAAAATCCCCCGGCGAGTGTGGATAGCTGTGATCCACTCCTGTCCCCTCACCACCCTCACTTTATTGAAGGCGTTCACCAGGTACAACTTCAAGAAGATGCAAGACTTGGCGATGGCTTGTGCTATGCTCTGATCTAAGGGCAAGGGGTATGGGTCTGGGATGGTGATGTTGTTGAGGTGCCCATAGTTGATGCAGGGGCGCAGGGGCCCATCTTCTTTTCTGGCGAAAACTATGAGTGAGGCGATCAGAGAAGTCTTCTTGATGAGCCATACCTTCTCAAGCATGTCGTCCAACCAACTGCTGAGAGCCCTATCTTCTTCCTCTGTATAGGGGTAGAGGGGGCAGTTGATCTTGACTAGATCGACTGTCTGCTGGAACGTCAAGTCATACTCAAAGTGTGATGGGAGCTTGGATGCCAGGGACATGTCAAAATAGCCTTATATGGGGCTAGGCAGGAGGGAAAGTCCAGAGGGAGGTCAGCTGGGGTGGGGTCCGGTGGGGCGATGAAACCAAGGGATGTGCCCTGGGGAAGGGTCTTTAGCAAGGGAAACTCACCACTAATCTTGAGGTTTCAGAACTACAAGGAGTTGGTTGCAAGATTAATTTGAACTTGTTGGTGGCGCCACCAGCCCACCCCCAAAATTACAGGGTAGAGCAAGTATTGTACCGCTGAGAAATGGTTGGATAATCTAAAGTCATGAATTAAGAAGTGTAATGGACGTTGGATGCAGTGGGACATCATAGACTCAGATGAGGCGCCCAGGATGGACGAAGATTCCTCCATTGTCAGGTCCAAGGATTGTGCCACACTAAGGTCGATGAAGTTACCCGCCACTCCGGTGTCAAGCAGGGCTTGCGCTGTGATTACCCCTGACTCTGAGGGAAAGGAAATGGGAAACAAGAAGTATGCTTGATCTTCTTGATTGGGGTGATCTAGAAAAAGGGCACTCGAGGAGGGGCCATAATCCAACATCAGGAGAGACTGGACTGGGACTGCGGGGGTGGGGTGCAGCTGATCTGGGGTCTCTACCACTTCCTTGTCCCACATGGGAAGATGATGGTTAATATGCACACCCACTCCACTCCCTTCAGGAGGTGAAGTGGATTCACCCTGAGGGACGATCACATCACACTGAGCAGACTCTGAACACTGGGGGCCCAATGATCCAGCCTCCTGATCTGGGCTGGGGGTCAGCAGTACCATAAGCAAGGATTCCCCTGGGGGGAGTTGACCGAGGCGTCCACCAAGGAGGAGAAAAGGGCAGCTAAACCAGGGGATGCCTCCCTTGACTGTGCCCACTGGCAGGGAAGGTATGGTATGGAGTGCCTCAGGGGCAGTGATGGAACATGTGGGGTTGATCCAGGGCCTGACCTCAATTGCACAGGCCACAGAAAATGCGATATCTAAAGATCCAGGGATAGGATCCAAAGTGGTATGGACCGCCGCAGTGGGGTCCAGGGCTTCATGGAATGTGGAGACTGCAATTTTGACAGGGATGGGAATTGTTGGAGCCAGGACCACAAAAGCCTCAATCAGGGAGGCCAGGTCCGTGGCTGCCTGTCCCAAAGTAAACAAGTGGAGAAGGCGCGCTGGCCTTGACTCAGGGGCCTGGACCGATGAGGTGACCAACGCCAACAAAGGGGTGGGGTTGACCAGCTTGGCAGCAGAGCGGAGCACTCCCCTGACCCAACGGTGGGTATCCCATCCCAGGGAATCAAGGAGGGACACGCTCTGCTGTGCATCAGAGGAAAGCGGAATTTCCCCCATCAGCAGTGAGGCGCACCTGGATCCCTTCTAGGACGCCCATGATTTGATTGGCCACCTCATCATAGGAGACAGGGGGAACTACCAACCCTGTTGCATTCACTAAAGGGGTAGCGCTCGCCATTGGTGCTTGGTGGGGTGAGGACCAGTTCAGCTGAGCCTGGCGGCAGGCCTGGATGAACGAGGCCACCACCCAGTAGGAGAAGGCCAGGTTACAAAGGGAAAGCATGCTCAGAGTGAGGGCGTAGGCCAGATCTTCGCCCACCCCAGAGAGGAGGGCAGAGAAGGCTGAGATTAGGTGTCAGTTCATTATGTCATGGATATGGCTAAAAAGAACTAGACTGGGCTCCGAGTTGGGGTGTGCGAGCACCCAGTAGAGGCCCCTGAATGACAGAGGCATAGCGGTCCAGGCAACTAGTAGAATTGGGGATATACAGGAAATGTGAGGGAAGCAAACATTAAGTAACGTACCAAAGGCCCTAAGGCAAACTAGATGGTTGCATTAGGGGGCAACTGCAATTCTTGCAGGGGCAACCCCAAGGGTGGGAGAGGCAGGGAGGATGACGATTTCTCTAGGGTTCGTGGTTGCTGGACTTCAGATTCTGATAGGGGGGCTTGCACGCCAGCGGGAGGCAGCACAGAGGCCGCCGCAATATTAGAGATATGGGCAGAAGTATGGTGAACCCTATGAGAGGTGCTGAGACTGAGTTTCCCCTGATGGAGACGCTCCAGGTCCCATTGGTGAGCTGGACCCACAGTGGCAGGGGTGGCTATGGAAGCTGAACCCACGCGCAGTGGGCCAGGGATGCCTTGAAGCTCCAACTGGATAGCAGTTTCAGTGGACTCAGCACTCGAATGAACAGAAGGGCCTCCATTTGATGGATGCATGGAAACGAATGTAGCAGCTGTTTCACCATTGGGGGCAGGACAGATCATCACGTTTGCAATCCACTTTCACGTGGCAGGATTAAGCGACCAGATAATCCAGTTGGCAAACATCAGAAAGAGGATTTGGGTGATGGTGCACTTCATTAATTTGATTGACAGAATCATTTATAATTGTCTTTAAAGGCAGATAGAGTCCGTGGCAAACTAGGTGCATTTATTGGATTTATTTTGATGAAAGGCAAAAAGAATGAACTGACAACTGACCTCAGCGGGACCAGTTGCCTTCAAACTGGGCGATAGGCTGGGGAAGTATTGAGGGATTGGTCATTTGGGGAATGGTGAAGGGATTTGGTTGGCTGTCTTGGAAGGGTAGAAGATGGCTCCCAATTCAGGAAAAAGCTTACAAAAGTTTTGCAAATGTTCCCAAATTCTTGGGGCCAAGCCAAGTTGATACTGCTGATATGGGTCCTGATAACTCAAATTGGCTTTTTTGCAAGTCTGGGGTGGTCCAGATTTGTCTCAGAAGGCAGGGGCCCATGGATTGGGTTTGTTGCAATTTGGGCCAATCCCATGATTAGGCAGCTCATATGATCCAAACTTCCTGGATCCATTTTAAGCAAAGAGCCCAATGATCTGAGCTATTTTAAACCGGGTTTGCAATCTGAGTTGTGTTCCAATCTGGCTTCTGAAGCAGGCCATCCCAGACCAGCTCCCCCAGTCCGGAAATCACTGGCCAGGCTTTATTATTGGGAATTGCCATTTTCCCAATTTATGGCCATGGCTAACCTGGGGAATGGGTGGCCTCAGGGCCCTCTCCTTGCCCTCTAAAGTGAGCCATCTCCCTGCAGACCCCTTCTACCAATCTTATCAAGATTGAAGAGGGGGAAGGGGTGGGAGTGGGATGGCTTTGGGTAGGAAAGCCATCATAGAGCGCTCATCTATCACATGGGCGAGATCGCCCAGCTGTGACAGAGGGTCCACTGGAACCTTGAGGCCACTCTTCGAACGGAAGGGGTGCTGAACCCTATCCAGCTGCAAGGGCTGGTCCCCAAGACTTATAGATACCATCCAAAATTATAATAATGCCCACCACCCTCTTCAGAAAACACATATTTGTTCTCATGTGTGGCGCTGCTTGAGATGGGTATACCGTACTGCTGAGCGCTCTAACGCTTTACACTCACCTTGCATCATTTGTGATCAGTATAGAACGTTGGTTCACCGCCTGAAAGAGTGCCCTCCCTCAAAAGCGATATGGCATGAAGTTCAGCGTCTCTTTCGCCAGGATCAGGCACAGCCCTTCATCCTGTCTTTAGACATCTTCGCTTTGTCCATAGTTTCCCCTCTACCGCCTTCCCTCCATGCCTTAGTGGTTGCAATTGCTATGTGGACAATCCACACGATTGTCTTGGATTCTATCTCAGGCCTTACTCCCACCCTCCAGGAAGCTATCCACCAGTTCCAGTCGCACCTTGTGGACCACTTTCAAACTTGGATGTTGGGTACCTCCCACCCCATCACCACCAGATGGTCTCTCCTGGTTCCAGTTTGGTTTATCGCTTCAGACCCCTTCCTACGTACATGCTCAATAGTGGTGCAAGCCCCTACACACGTATCCCCCCTTCTTTCTCTTGGAGTTCCCACAGGCATTGGGAGATAGCGTTTGCTTCTCTGGGGTGCCCTCCTCTCGCATAAGTTCATTTCATTAAGTTTAGCTTACTTATCACGAGGTGTTCATCCCCTGGTCGGCCTTCCCCAGATAGAATTTAAACATAAAAAATTTAAAAGAGCAGCGGTGATAGCATTGTCTAACATAAGACAATTCCTTGAAACCAGAGTTTGTGCTTTGAGGAAAAAGGGAGGGCAAATTTGCTGATAGTTTACCTCAATTAAGGCTGATACCCATAAAGGTCTGTTCTTGGTTGGTTAGGATTGTCACTCATGAATTTTTAAAGCAAAACAGTCTTGGAATCAGTCCAAGTATGGCAATTCAGAAGATGGGGAACCATAATGTCTTGAGCCATTCGGTTTAGAAAGTTATTCAAGTGTTCAAGTCGCTGGATGTCAGTGGCTTCTTTTATAGCCTTTTCATAAAAAAATACGAAAGAGAAGATGCTATCTTTGCCCAGGACATATTTATCTTTGAATGATGGTTTTAATGTGCTAGTGGGGGGTTACTGGTCAAACACTGTTTATTAACAGAGGGGGACCATTTTCACCTAAAAGGGAACTATTATTGCTGGACGTTTTGTAAGGATAGAGGGTGTCCACTTAATTTTTTAAGGTATTGATATCCTCAATTATTGAGACTACCTGACCATGGGCAGCACAAAGGGCAGATTTGATGGCAACAAGAGGGGATAACTGCCAAATGTTTCTTTTGAGCTCAGTAGTTATATCTCAAAGTTTGAGTTGGTGTTGTCAAGGGTGAGAATTTGTTGCTCCATCCTACGCATCATAGCGGGGAAATTAACCAAGAGTTTGAGGAGTTCCTGATATAAAATTAGATCAGACGCCGGATTATCATTGTTCATAGTTGGGTTTTAATTGTTATAACTCACCATGAACTTGGGGTGTAACTGGCAGGAAGCACCAGTTTTGTTAGGACCACGGGTGTAATACCTCATATCCTTCAATAATTTGAGGCCAGAGGACTCAAAGTTTCAGAGCGTTAGATTACCTGTTTTTTACTTCTATTGGTTGAGAAGTCTTTTTTCCAGATAATTCATCTGAAGGGGCAATTATAATATAACTATACCAATTTTTACTTAATATGTGGAAAAGGAGTATGGTGTAATGTTTATTTTAGTCCAAGCATCGTAAAAGAGGAGTTTTGTTCAGTATAAATCCAGGCTAATATCTAGACTCATGACAACCTTACCCATGTCATAACCAAAAAATTTGAGTCCCGATCTGGATGTGGAAAAAATTTCTTTGACAAAGTTGAACCTGCTCAGATTTCATGTCGTTTCTTCCTTTTATTCTTTCAGTAATGCCCGTCCCCTGATCGGTTTGTCTTGGTTAAATAAAAGATCTAGACGCATGCCAAATTGGGGATTCTGTGGGAGGTTAGTCATTTTGGTCCAATAGGATTCGCTCATCTCATTGATCAGGTTTGAACCCCAATACTAGGGTTTGGAATGTCATTGGGGATTGTCCCCAATGAGGGCTTAGCTATTTGACCAGCTCAGGTTTGATTCCTATCATTCACCTCGTTCAAATCTCCTATTCAGGTTGGAATCCAAACATCCATCTTAGAGTGTGTCATACAAAAACATGGCTTTCTGCAATTTCTTAATGGACAATGGAACCAATTTCATAGCCGCATATTCTGCCCAAGTTGAACAAACCAATGACAATCTGCAGGGTCTTGCCTACATCCTACCACCCTGAATCTAATGGAAAGGTGGAACGGGCAACAGCACCTTGGTGAACATACTCCACAAGCTTGTAAAATATTGGCCGTCTGAATGGAGTACTCCTATTATACACCGCTGTCTTTGCATACAATATCAGCTATCATTTGGAGACGGGGAAAAGTCCCTTCATTCAACTTTACAGAAAACATCCAGCCTTGCCAGCATTGCTTTATTCTGTGTGGAAGATAATGGCAGAGTAGAGCCTCAGCACTATTTGATTACCTTAACTGACATGCTAATTAAACTCCAAACTGAAGCATATTACACTAGTTTGACTAAGAATATGTAGGATCAGGATGCCAACCAAGGTAGATGTAGCAGCATTCCACAGTTCAGGGTATAAGATATTGTTCTGTTCCATGATCAACATGGGTTTGAAGGAAGGAACAAGATTTATAGTATATGGGTTGGACTGTTTGAGATAACTGAGAAGACTGGTGTTAATGTCTACCCCATTAAGGAGCCTGCGAGTGGTCAGACTAAAAATTGAATTCACGCAAATTTCCTCTGAGCATACAAGCAATAGGAGCCTATTTTCCAGTCAAGGGGGTAATGTCAAGGTTTAGATATGATTGGAAAATAAGCTATAGTCCCAACAGATTGTATTTGAGAGTCAAGGTGAGCCTCAAGATTGAGCAATTGAATATTTCAATGTGATGTGAATTAATCAACGAAATAATGGTTTAGCAAATTTGGAGGATTCTGCCAAAGCCTCAATGTTTAACTAAAATCTCTTAGATTGTAGCAAATAGAGATTTACTAAGCGGAGCGTGTTGTATTCACTAAGGAATACTGAGGATTAAGAGTTGAGCGTGAGAGTGAGAAGGAGAAGGTTTTTATGAAGAAAGAGAGTAGTAGGAAGAGTAACGGAAGTAGCCTTTAAGTTGATTATTAAATATGTTTAATATCGTTGGGGCAATAACTCCTTATTAATACTTTGTTATTGTTAATACTAAGGGACAGCAATCCTCATATCGCTCATCTGTTGCTTATTGGGTTTACCCTGTGCAACCAGTTTGGCGGAATCAACCTAATTTGCCAAAAGTTACCAACCTCAAAACTCAAAATTGTTCCTGAGTCAGAAAAGATAGTCTGGAACATGAAACAAAATTCCAGATGCCAGAGTGCTAATCTGAGTCAAAAATTTGTTCTCAAAATAATTTTAAAAAGTTATTTTAACCCATTGCCAAAATTGACTCCAATGGAATCTAATTCTGCCAACCCCTTCAATTTGAGCAAATTTACTCAAGTTTGAATCAGTGAGGGTCCCTCCATTGCAGATCAAGTAATTACATTGCAAAGTTAGTATGACCTCATATATAAGCTATCTGGCAACTCCCCAAACCTAAACTGTTTACCTGTGAGCACATCAGTTACTCCTGTTTAAGCTATCCCATAATTTTTTTCCCTACTACCTAGTATATAAGACAACAGCCTTTAGGAAAAGGAAGTTGTTGGTTCACTTTTCTACTGAAGTCTAATAAAACTGATCATTTTCTTGAAAATTTCACTCCACAGACTCTACCTGCTTCCAAGATTCTCTTGCTAAACCCAAAAAATATACCACCACTTGCATTTTAGGACTGATGGGTATCAAGTGAGCCCTATGATACATCAGTCCAAAAGACCACCAAACATTAATTGTTATGATCAAAGGCTATGCTACAGGTGTTCTTTGCCAATCCGCTACTCCAGAAGGGCTTTCAGATCTACCAAAACATACTAATGACTTGCCTCAGTTTTGGTGCACTGTGGGCAACCTACAGCTCTCCCACCCCTTGCTCAAGATAGTCAGAAAATTGGACTAATTCTGCCTGCCAATAAACTGGTAGTTTTAGCAGTCTGAGTGAAATGAGGCCTTATCCTCCGTCAATTTCAATTCTTTGTTTGGGGGCAAAGGACGGTCATCCTTGCAACTGCAAGGAAAACCTTTTTTGATGAATTATCTATGCCATCTTGCGCAGGCCAATCCAGCCTGAATTATTTTTTTAAGTCAATATTCCATTCCAATGACGTTTTCAACCTTTCAACCCGTCAAAAATTTTAAATTTTAAATTTTATTTAAGGAAGGCTGACCAGGGGATGGACACTTCCATTATGTAAACTAAAGAGACTAATATCAGCAAGGAGAGGGCACCCCATAGAAGCAAAAGTTATCTCCTGTTGCCAGCGGGAACGCCAAGAGAAGGAAGGGGGATACGTGTGTAGAGGCTTGCACCACTATCGAGCATGTATGTAGGAAGGGGTCTGAAATGATGAACCAAAATGGAAACCAGGATGAGATTAACTGAAAACGAAGGATTGGTAGGTATTCAAACATCCAAGCTTGAAAGTGGTCCACAAGGTGTGACTGGAACTGGCGTACAGCTTCCTGGAAGGTGGGAGTAGAGCCTGAGATAGCATCCAAGACAACTGTGTGGATAGTCCACATATTGATTGAAACCACTAAGGCTTGGAGCGAAGATAGTATAGGGGAAATCAAGGACAAGGCGAATATGTCCTTAGATAGGCTGAAGGACTGTGTCTGATCCTGGCGAAAGAGACGCTGAAGCTCACGCTAGATCACTTTTATTGGGGGCACTCCTTCAGGCGGTAAACCAAAGTTCCATACTGGTCACACAAAACACAATATGAGTGCAAAGCGTTAGAGCACTTGGTAGTATGGTATACCCATCGCAAGTAGCAACATATGTGGGAACAAATATGCAGCTGCAGAAGAGGGTGATGAGCGTACTTGAAAATGGATTTTTGGGTATCAAGGGAGCAGGGGATGTCCAACATGTTCAGGTAGTCCACCCTGGCCATGACAGGGGACCTCATGGGTATCACATTGTTCAGAATGGCTTGTCCTTGTACTTTCTGGGTGAACCGAGGAGTAGGGCGCCCCCTCTGGGCGGTGTGCCTGCTGATGCAAATTCTCCACTCAGCGCTATGCATGGAGAGGAGAATTATTTTGAAGTGGGGCGATGTCCCATGCGGGCCTACAGCAGAAGGGTGTGGGCAAGATAATTTAACAGAGAATGGGGGTGGATAGGATTTCTGACGCCCAGAGCGTGGGAGAAGTTGGAGTGGGCCACGCATGACCAGTGCTGGGATGAGATCGTTGGGTTGGTGACTGCAGTGATCCAGGTGCCAAGTATTTTGGCGGCGTGGACCTCAAAGTTGAGAAGGCCATGCCACCACTATGGCAAGGGCCAAACATGACATCCAGGCGCAGTGGAAGTGGGCGGCCTAACCAAAGCCACCCTTGCAGAAGGGCGTATAATGACTTGAAGAAATAAGGGAAAAAGTGATGACATGGGCCCTAAACAAACTTTAGAAAGGAGCATAGAGTTGGCTAGCACTACACTGCCTGCAAGGGAGGTTTGGCAGTCTTTGACTGAAGGTATGCGTTTTGTAACGTTGCCCAGGATATGGTGCTCCATCACCATTGAGGCGTACCCTCCCGCCTCCAGCCACACCCCCAAATGGCGGACTGTACCAGCTTGGGCCTTGGCATGAAAGGGAGCACAAGCGGGGCGGTTTGGGGTGGGTGGGGCAAGAGAACCCATTAGCAAGTTGCTGAAGCAGGTAGAAAACGGGGCGCTGGGGACCAGCGGGCTTGGTACCAACCAAGGATAATGATTTCGGTTTTGGAGGCGTTAAGTGCAGCATTACTTACCTTGGAGTAAACCTGGATAGTAGCTTCAAGCGCGCGTGCATCATTATTGTTAGACACCCCAATCACACAATCATCAGCAAATGCCAACATCTTGACTGGTGCTTGGCCTTGCACATGGACACCATTAAGGCGGGCATCTACATTGCGAAGAAGTGGGTCAAGGCTGAAGTTATACAAGAGTGGGCTCAAAGGGTCCCTTTGGCGGAGGTTCCTTTGAGGGCGAGATACATCCATGAGGAGCCAGGGCCACGCACAGCCATTGTGGCAGATTCCGTGAGAAACATCACCCAATTAATGAACTGATGGGAGAGGTGGAACTTGTGGAGGCAGGCTTTGAGGTAATCCCAGTTGACTCTATCATAGGCCTTCTGCTGGTCTAAAAAAAGTGCTCCAGAAGCAGTGGATTGGCAGACGTTGGCTAAAGTATGTATATTGTCCCAAATAGACCGTTTGTGAAGGAAACCAAATTGCTCAGGGCAAATGAGAGCAGAGGAAACTACCTATAGGCGGTTTTTTATTATTTTGGTAAAAATTTTAATATCTGTGTTAGTAAGGGAAATGGGGCGCCAGTTGGCCAAATCCAGCTTATGCACTTTCTTAGACAGCGTTATTGTGTAGGCCTCTTGTCCTCCAGGGAGGAGGCACATCTCCATTAGGCACTGGTTCATTGAGGAGAGCAGCAAGGAGGAAAAATATTTGAACTATTACTTATGGAACTCATAAGGAATCCCGTCTAGACCTGGGCATTACCTGTATGGTGCACCATGAACGGCGGACCAGAATTCGTCCTGAGTAATTAAACACATCAACTCTGGATAATGGGAAACGGTGTGGATATGTGCACTTTTGAGAAAATTGCCAACTTCAGCTGGATGAACTGGATTGGAGTGATAAAATTTGGAGTAATAATTTTATAACTTTAATTGCCACTTTGTCTGAAGTATCTGCGATAGAGTGGTCTGGCTGCCTCACCTGTGTGAAGGCCAAGCTATGTCATGGTGTGAAGAATTTTAAAAAAAAATAAAGCAGAGCATGTGTCGCCTGCCATTATATGATTTGCCTTATACTAAACAAACTCAATGTTTGTGTTGTCTTACCAGTGCGTTGAGGCAAGTGGACACTTCTGCCCACTTATGACCCAAGCTGGGCTGTAGCCTGCTGTTGGGACATTAAATTACAGGTGGTACACTTCTGCCAGCATGTGCAAAATGACTGCTGAGGAAGCCTGAGAGCGACGTGATGAAATGTGGAATGCCTGGAAGATGGTGTTCACTTTGAAGGTTGACCAGATAGAAAGTGAGTCTGCACATAATGGTGTGGTAAATTCTGGGGCTGAGGTTTTGGTGTCCACCCACGAGGAAAACCTAGGTGACATGATCTCATCTGGGCGGAGATTTCACCACTTTGGCACCTTTGCCACTGGATGTGACAAAGTGAAGGAAATCAATACCACCCTGTGGTTAGATAAATCAAGTTTTGTCATCATAAAGTGGCAATTTGAGACTGAAATTTTAACAGTGCAGGAATAAGGTCAATGCGGGTCATAGACCTCAACTGGCCATTGTTCACATGGGGACAAGACATGTTTGTGAGCAGCGGTGCATGAAATGGAAGAGTATCAAACATCCCCAAAGTGGCCTTTAGAACTCAAAGTTCTACATGTCCCTGCAGGGGTGTAGGCAACGAGTGTCAGCGGTTGGTGGCTGGGTTGGTCCAGCAGTTCATGTCGCCTACAACAAATGGGTCAAGGGGAAGCATGAGGGAATTAACAGCTGAAAAAAATTCCCAATGATCTCAGCACAGGTTGGGGCATATATGTTTATAATAGCGTGCACTTTGTCATCCCACAAAAAGGTTACAACAAGGACATGGCCATTGAGGTACGATGTTGAAATAAATCTAAAATTGTGGGACACTCAAATAAGCACCCCACAGTGTGGTGAACAAAAGGAAAGGGAAAGGAGAAGCATGGTTGCCCATGTGTCCTTTGCACCGCAGGGACAATAGGTTTCCTGAATGGCCAGGATGTCCACGGGTAAATTATTTATAAAAAACTTAGTTTCCTAACCTGGGACAGAGAGGCCTTGAGTTCAGCGATGTTCAACGTCCCTATAGTAAAGGCTCCCCCCATCGCACCTTAGGTGCAAGGGGAAGAGCACCCATGCCCTTCAGCCTTCTCTTTTCAGCACGTCGCTGTATGGCAGCATGGGTATTCTGTGCTATGGAGTAAGGTTCATTATGGGTCACTTTTTCAGTGGGGTTGGCGTTGGCTTTTGCCTTCCGCTTATACCCCCTTGGAATTTTTTTTGGTGTGGTGTGCACCTGCAGTGCACCATTGCATGTTGACGAAATTTTGGAAGGTAGATTGTGGGAGAAACAGTTTCAATCAAGGCTTGGTAGCATTGGGTGGGTGAATCTGAATCACACATTGGGTCGTCAGCTTGGGTGGCTAATCTGATTGGTGGAAGGATTTGTGAGCAACTTATGCAGCAAATGACTTGATGTCATCCTGGAGCTGGGCTGGTGGGATCACAGATGTGGCCATGGCCGCCGCCTTGGCCACTGCTCTGTGGGCCTGCTTGGCCTTCTTACGCTCCTGAGAGGACACAGGCTTCACTTGAATGTAGCACCCAGGCGCGCCCATGGGAAGGTGAAATTGGTGCCTATTGCCAGTTCATAGTGGGCATCTGCACTGCACATTGCATCCAGGATGATTTTGGTTTGAGTAATGTCCTCCTTGGCGGGGCAGGTATGGGCCTTGTGGCCAAAAGCAAGACAGAAGGTGCATATAGGAGGCGCGCTATCCACAGTGACCCAGAATGGGTGTGATTCTTGCCCATCAATTTCCACAAAAGCGGTTTGGGGGCTTCGGGACAAAGCTTCTGCTACCACCACAGATGGGGTGATAACAGCAATTGCTTTGCTCGTGCATAGGTCCAGCATGAGTGAAAAGTGCTGCATCTCGAAGGATTGGATTTCCCCATGTTTGGTGAGCCCAGCCTTCAGGTGGTGCTCCAGAATGGTGCAATTAATTGTTGTAGATAGGAAGTCAAAATTTACGAAAACTTGGTTAAATTTATCCAATAAGTGTGCTTCATGTCAACTACCTGTTGACTGTATGGGAGGTCCACCACCGCCTGCACTTTTGCAGCTTCATCCGCCACATTTTTGTTTTTTGAACTTGAAATCCAGCCAACTGTGAGGCATGGAGTGCGGTGTGACATACACTGCATTCAGAAAATGTGTGTGTACATCTCCACAAAACATCTCTTTAAAGCGCCATTTGTTGTATATTCAGGAATACTTTCACCCCATGTTCCACTGACAACAGTATCTGGGAGTATGGTGTTTTGATGAACTGTTTGAAGCGTGCTTGCCAGGCCAAAATTTCTGGGGAAATGCTAACCGCCTGTTTTCTACTATAAATTTTATCTAAGTCACCGGTGTCACCAGGGCATTTAAGAAACTTGTTTAGTGTGGGGCCCGCTCCTGTGCCCTTAACTTTGCTCGCCCAACTGCTACCAAGCATTAGGTGCACACTAATCTCCTCGATGAGATTATCAAAAATACCTAAACTTGAATCAAATATGTTGCAAAAGCGTTTGCAATGAGAGAGAGAAGTTCCTCAACCCATCATAAAATACCATAACAGATGCAAGACAATGTTCTATGTCATCCAACAATTGAATTAAGTCAAATTAAAATTTATTCATTTACCCAATCAGCAATTTCCAAATATAAAATTTTCAATAATTTTCAGGACACTATTTCGATGAGACTGAACAATTTTTTTTGAAACTGAGTCAAAGGTCAACAACCGCCAACCCAGGAGGATTGGTTATCTTCTCTTCCTCTCCCACATTTGTGAGGTGCCCCTGAAATACTGCGGTTGCCCCATTTCAACCATCTTATTTTTCTAGGGGCCTTTGATATGTTCTTTAATCTTTATTTACCTCACAAGAATCATAGGGAGTTCCTCCTAAAAGTAATCAGTACTGCTAAGAGATTGACATTCTGGGCTCTCCACTGGGTTGTTACACACTCAGATTGGAAGCCCAGTCTTTCTATAATCAGCAGGTTCCATGACAATGATGGTGGTATCTTTTGTGATCCTACCTTCACATCTCCTAGCCAAGATTTTGTATGATGCAATGATGTCAGGGCTTTTGGACTATGGCACTTACCCCATCCTCTTCTTCACTGCACCTACTGGTGCAGAGTACCTTTCTGCACCTCAAGTCGCTGCTACACTCAACCCCCAGCACCCCCAGATTTCCCAGAAAATCCCCTTGTGCTCACCTTGCCACAGCTCCAGCTTGTTGTTTTTAGGCTAGTTTTTATAATGATCTCATAATTGACTATGCTTTGCCTTGGACTATAGCAAGCAAACATGACTCTGTACCACTGACACTGACACTACCTCTTCCTCTGAAACTGCACCAGCTGCTTCCTAATGGGGAATTATGCTGTCCCACCACCCTAGCCCATTCAATTTTATGCCAGTGCAAAGCTACTTCCCCACCCAAAACTCCAACCACTCTCACCCATCCACATCTGCACCAGCCAATTTGGGTCAGGCTTGTACTACTGTGCCCACCCAAGCACCATCCCATTTTCTCACCCAATCACAACTTCCCACTGATGCCCTTATTATGATTAACCAGAACCCATGGGAACTACTAGATGAGGTTTTTATAGTGAGTGAACTCATTCCATCCTCACCTAATGAATTTTGACTTTAGTCAATCTTTATACTCTGACTTTGATGCTTAGCCCAACCCCAAGATTTATTTACCATAAAAATGCCAAATCATTCCTTAATACCCATTAGTTCGCTGTAGCAGTAACTTTATCCCTTAAAGATATTCCCTTCCATAATGCCAACCTTTGGTCCATCTATGAGCTGGCAAATGGTTTTCCCAAGGTCAGATATCCTCATAAATTTACTTGCGCCACAAATTATGAACCATGTGGTTACACAAAGCAGCTAATGATGCTAGAGTGCAAGTTTATAATCACAGTTCTACCTCAAAGGTATTACTCCTCAAAATGGCTCATCTTTTTCTATTTTTCCCAACGTCTACTTGAATGCTAAGCATCACCTCAATAATTATTTTGAGGCCCTCAGCATATCCCAAATTGTCTCGTTCAACCCCTTTTTCTATTGCACCTCACTCTGTGAATACCCCCACACCTTTGCTTTCTGCCTTAGTCAGAGCTAGACATGACTTAGTTTACAAACAAAAGACCTCCAGACCTTTCCCCCTCCACCATGGTTTGTTAATGTTAGCTGCTTTATCACCTGGTTGAGGGTTTTTTTTTGTTTATTTTTGTTTTAATACGCTCTATGTACATTTCAGTTTGTTAGGGGTTTTAATTATCTTTTTTGCTCTTTAAGCATTTGGTATGTCCATCCTCAGGCCAGCTTACCTCTTAAACAAAAAATAAACATTTTAATATATATATATAATATTAATTAAATTAATACACTAAAGTTTTTAAACATTAGCTTTATCTAATATATGATAAAACTGTTATAAAAATAATATATATAATGTAAAACATAAACTATAGGAGTAGGTATTTTATATAATAATAGCTAGTTTTAGAATGATTTAAATATTTTGTATGATAAGTTTATACATAACTGTAATAATATTCTAGAGTTACAAGTATTTTGCTGCCACAAACAATAATATGATAAGGGTAAATATATTATGGTAAAGAAGATAAGAATAATCTTCCACATATAAGAGTTGACTTTTGTAAATAGACATTAAAAATAATACATTTGATTTCTTTTTGAGTGTTTATTTGTTTAAACAGTTTGTCTTTGCTTCAAACAGTCCCATGAGGCTATAAAATTAAGTTCTTTTTCCATATGTAATCTTAAAAATTGATGCTATAAGCATAGTTAACCTATCTGTTATTTTTTATTTCTCTTTCTGAAAATAATTTACCCATGTAATCAAAGATTCTTTTACCTGAATTGGTCTTAATAAGTAGTTTAAACTCCTTTATATTTCTAACCTATAACTATGGCCTCATCTACCTGGTATATAATTTACCACTTACACAAATGAGTCTTATTACTGGGCTATGAGCCATAAATTCTATCAAGATCCAAATGTAAAACAAAGTCCATATAATATCTATATATGTTAATTAGTCATTATAATATGTCATAGAGGTTGCTGTTGTAAAGCCTTTCTTTTATATCTGAGATGAGTAACCTTGGGACAAATATACCACACCAAGATTTTTTCTATCCAGTACAGGTTTTGAACTCAAAACCTGCACTATGGTGGAAGCAGTTTTACCTGCTAGGCTAACCACCCTCTGTTGTAAAAACTTTCTAATTAATAAAAATTGTATAATCTTCAGCATTAAATGTCAAAAAAACTATATAAGCACAAGTGGATCTCTTGTATCACTGTTCTTATAAGTAAATTATTAATTTGTTATGAAATTTAAAATGGTTTTTATATTATGAAATTAAAATTAGCAAAACTATCATTTGAGGTATGTTTTTTCCTTCCAAATGCTTATTGAAAGAAATTAAGTAATAAAAGCTTTAACAGTATATAAAAGATAAAGTGAGATAAAGGTAGCCTCAATAATAAAAAAGTATATAAAGATGTAAAAATTTAACCAGATTTAATAGATTTTATAAAGTACCTTTTATAACTTTTCTTTCTCGTTGCAAACACTTTTGCAACCCATTCAATTCAAAACTAAATATAGTTTGATAATCTCATAGAGGGGATTAGTCTGCGCCCATGTCTAGGAGCAGTTGGGCAAGCAAGGCAAGAGGAGCAGGCGGAAGGCCCGCGGCCTCTAACGTTCGAAAACGCCCCGGAGAATCTGGCAGAATAGAAAAAAAATCTAAAAAAACCGGTGGTACAATTTCCCCGGAGATACTCATGTGGCAAGCATGATGCAACCAGTACATCAACACGCCACATTCCCAGCCACTTTTGTCAGTAGAATTCGGAGTCCGTGTGTATCTGGACATCCAAAAAACGGCCCTATGAGAAAAATTTTGTGAAGATGTACACAAAATTTTCCCGACTGCGGTGTACATTGCACCTCACTCCATGTCACGCGGTTGGCTGGACCTAGGTTTTGAAAGCAAATTAGCAGCAGACGAGGCTGCAGTGGTGCGTGTAGTGGTCGACCTCCCTGAAGGGCAATGGGTCATCAAAACTAAATGCACCAGATGGACAAAATCAAACCAAATTTTCCTCACGTTTGACTTTTTGCCTACTATGGTAAAACGTGACATTTTGGAGCAACACCTGAAAGATGGTCTCGCCATATACAGCAAAATACAATCTATTGAAATGCAACGCTTCACGCTGATGCCACACCTGTGCACCAGCAAAGCCATCGCAGTTCTGACCCCAACTGAGGAGATCGCAAAGGACCTAACCCAGATCCCGCACTCCACCTTTATTGATATCGCAGGGCACACCACCCACCCATTCCAGGTAACCGTGGACAGCGCGCCCCCCATTTGCACCCACTGTGACATGTTTGGCCATAAGGCACACGCGTGCCCCATTAAAGAGGGCGTTACATTCCAAGAGCACCCTCAGCGGCCATGGCCAGCAAAGAGGTGCACTACAAACCAACCGCAAGCACCAAAGAGGCTTTCCCGTGGGGAGCACAAGGCTGCTACCTATTGGTAAAGCCCATCTCCCCACAGGAGTGGAAGAAGGCCAAGCAGGCCTGTAGGACTGCAGCCAAGGAAGCGGCCAAGGTCACCACCACCATCCCACACTCACAACGCCAGGAGGACATGGAAACCTTCGCGGCGGAAGCAACTCGGGAATCCATCACCCAATCAGATTGGGAGGCCTAAGCCAAATGGGCCACTCAATCTGAGGATCTGATGGGAGATTCGATCTCACCCAATTGCTGCACCCAAGCCCCAGTTGAAACCAACTTGGGACCTATCCCAACCAAAAAAATTTTTGCCCCACTCGACAGTGCACCAAACTTATCCGCACCGCAAAAAAATTCGTCCGACGTCAGGAAAACAAAAAGTGAAGGGCAAAGGTAACGCGACTCTTTCCGCAAAAATTAACAAATACCCCAATAGCGTTGCTGCTAATACCCGCGCTGCTGTGAAAGCCCGTGGGGACCTGGAAGAGGCTGGTGGGCCAGGGGGCCCACCCCCTCACACCTAAGGTGCAATGGGGGAAACCTTCACTCTAGGGATACTGAATATTGCTGGACTCAAGGCCTCCCCATCCCGGGCTAGGAAACTGAGTTTTTTACAAAATAATATACCCGTGGATATCCTGGCCATCCAGGAAACCCACTGTCCATGAGGTTCTGAGGATGCTTGGAAAACAATGCTCCTACCATCCCTATCCTTTTGGTCAAAGCACTGTGGGGTGCTAATTCAGAAAAACAATTTTTTCAAATTTACATCTTCAGAAACATTCCTAAATGACTGAGTGCTCATTGTCACCTTCTCATGGGCCAATGTTGCACACACAATTGTCAACATTTACGCCCCAAACGGTGCACAAGAGCGTTAGGAATTTTTCTCGTTGGTCAAATCCCTCCTGCTACCCCCCAATTCTTTCCTAATCGGCGACATGAACTGTTGGCTAACCTCACCAACGGACTGGTGGCTGCCCTCACCCCATGCCCCACAGGGTCATGTAGAACTACGCATTCTAAAAGCCACCCTTGGGTTAATGGATGCGCTGCCGCGACATGCCCCACTGCTTGAAAACATGACGCGTCCCCACATCCACAACGGCCAATTAAGGTCCATGACCCGCATTGACCTTATTCTAGCGCCAGCGAAATTCCAACCCCACATCTCCCACTTCAAAACAATGAAAATGGAATTCTCCAACCACCGACTGGTCTCAATAACATGCCACTTACCCGTCACAGTTGCAAAGGCCCCACATTGGTGCAAAATCCGCCCCCAGAGCTTGCGTCGCCAGGATTTTCCACATGGGTGGAAGAGGCAACTTTGGCAAATTCGTTTGTTGCACCGTTTTGCGCAGACCCCATTTCCACATGGGCAACTTTCAAAAAAGATACCATCCGCCACTATCACCATCTCTCATCCAGACGCTCATGAGCCACATCAGCAGTTATATTGCGTGCGCTGGCAGAATTGGCCCACTTGGAGTCCAACATTCCAGCCTCAGGATATAGCCCTACATGGGGCCAGAAGTGGGCGGAGGCAGCAGCCCACCTCAACGCACTTGAAAGGCAACACAAACATCGGGTTTGTGTCCAATACAGGGCCACACGCATCACTAAAGGCGACAAGTGCACCGCATACTTCTTCAAAAAAATTTTTTGCACCACGCCAGAGCATGGCCTGCACACAGGTGCAAAGATCGGATAATTCTATCATGGACACACTGGCTGAAGTGGCAATTGAAATGCAAAGATATTACTCCGAGTTATACTGAGCTGAACCAATTCAGCCAGCTGAAATGGCGGAATTTCTCAACAGAGCTCATATCTGCACCATTTTCTGATACCCAAAAATAATGAATTTAATTACTCCAAACAAATTATGGACTACCATTCGCGGTGCGCCAAACCAAAAATGCCCAGGCCCAGATGGCATTCCATATGAGTTCTACAAAAATATTTCAAATATATATCCCCATTGCTGCTAGCCTCACTTAACCAAAGCCTGTTGGAAACGCGCCTCCTACCAGGAGGACATGAGGCTTTTACAGTCACACTCTTCAAGAAAGGGGATAAGCTTGACTTAGCCAACTGGCGCCCCATTTCTCTAACAAACACAGACACAAAAATTCTAACAAAAATCATGGCTAACCGTTTAGGGACTGTAGCATCTGCCACCATCTCTTTAGAACAATTCAGTTTCATCCCCAGAAGGTTGATTTGGGATAACGTGCACACTGTGGCTAATGTGTGTCAGTCCACAGCCTCTGGGGCACTTGTATTCTTGGACCAACAAAAGGCCTATGATAGAGTAAACTGGGAATACCTTAGGGCCTGCCTCCAACAATTCCACCTACCTCCCCGCTTCATTAACTGGGTGATGCTGCTCACGGAATCTGAAACAATGGCTGTGCGCGGCCCAGGTTTCCTAACGGATGTAGTCCATCCTCAAAGGGGCCTGCGACAAGGGGACCCCCTGAGCCCACTCTTATACAACTTCAGCCTTGACCCACTACTGCGAAATGTGAATGCCCAACTCACTGGGGTCCATGTGCCAGGCCAAACCCCAGTCAAGATGATGGCATTTGCAGATGATTGCGTGGTGGATATGTCTAATAATAAAGATGCACGCGCGCTTGAAGCCCTCATCCAGGAATATTCCTGGGTAAGCAACGCGGCACTGAACACCTCCAAAACCGAAATCATCCTCCTTGGTCAGTTTCAGAACTGCTGGGCCCCAGCAAGTAGTTCCCAACCCAGCCCAGCTGCTCGCCCAAGTCCACGCCTTACTAGCTCAAAACACACCGCTCCACTGGTGCTCCCCTTTGTGCCGCGACCTACCATAGGACTGGTATGCCATCTGGGCGTGTGGTTGGAGGCAGGAGGATACGCGTCAGCAGTAATGGAGGGCCATATACTGGACAACGTGACAGAAGCGAATCGCCTCTCTCAGAGCCCACCCTACTACCCTCACTGGCAGGGTTGTTCTTGCCAACTCTATGCTTTTATCCAAAGTCTGGTTTGGAGCCCACGCCATCCCCTTCTCCCCAAGCTTCTTCAAATCCCTGTATGCTTTGCTACAAGGTTGGCTTTAGTCAGGCCGCCCTCCACCAGTACGGCTAGAGGTCATGTTTGGCCCTCATCATCATGGTGGCATGGGCCTACTTGACTTCAAAGCCCATGCCGCCAAGATCCTAGGCACCTGGATTGCGGCCGTCACTGCTCCTACACTCCCATCCCAACACTGGTCCCGCGCAGCCCGCTCCAACTTCTCCCGAGCCTTGGGCCTCAACAATCCATCAAACCCCCACTCCCTGATGAAATACCTCGCATCACACACATCAGCCACAGGTCCTCACGGGACCAAAACCCACTACAAACGAATCCTACTCTCCATGCGAAGCGCAGAGTGGAGAATTCGTATTAGTGGACATACAACCCAAAGAGGCCGCCCCTCTCCTCAGTTCACACAAGAGGTACAGGGGCTACCCATTCATGATGGCGTGATCCCCATTTGACCCCAAGTCCTATCCAGGGTGGACTACCTGGACATGATGGACATCCCTTATTCCACTGAGACCCAGAAGACTATCTGGAAATACGCACACCATCCTCTGTTGCAGCCTCAAGTCCGTTCCCATGTGTGGCGCTGCCTGAGGCGGGTGTATCGTACAGCTGAGTGCTCTAATGCTTTACACTCATCCTGTGTCGTGTGTGGCCAGTATGGAACGCTGTTTCACCGCCTGGAGAAGTGTCCCACCTCTAAAGTAATATGGCGCGAAGTCCAACGTCTGCTAGGCCAGGATCAAACACATCCCTTCAGTCTGTCAAGAGATATGTTTGCTTCATCAATGGCCTCCCCCTCCCACCCTCCCTTCGTGCTCTGGTGGTTGCAATCGCCATGTGCACTGTCCACACGATTGTCTTGGATGCCATCGCTGGATCCATCCCCACCCTCCCTGAAGCTGTCCACAGATTCCGGTCTCATTTGGTGGATCACTTTCAAGTGTGGATGTTTGGATATCTCCCACCACATCGCCGGCAGCTGGTCTCCTCCTGGTTCCCAGTCTGGTTCATCAAATCAGACCCCTTCCTCCACACGTGCTCAATAGTGGCTACGCCCCCTACACACGTTCCCTCCCCCTTCCCATAAGTGGCGTTCCCGCTGGCAACAAGAGATAGCATCGCTTCTCTGGGGGTGCCTCACCTGGTACTGAGTTTTGTCTCGTCTGAGTCATATTTGGAAGTGTCCGTCCCATGGTCGGCCTTCCCCGCAATAAATTTTAAAATATAAAGTACCTTTTATAAGTACTACATAGTCAAGATAAAATCTTGCTGTTCAAGGGAATTTCTATTTGAAAAATTTCTTAAATAAGCAACTGATTTTTTCAAACTTTGCGTTGCTCATAAAAATGACACTACTTTTTATCTGTAAAAATTTAAATGGTTATATCTTACAATCACTAAATTATATGATATAAGATGAAACAATGAGTTAAGGAATGAGAACATATAAGTTTTAAAGAATTATAGGAATAATAAGTTTACCCTGTTTTACCATTACTAGGTGTTGCTCTAAAATCTTTATGGTTTTAAGTAGGCCAATCTTAGGACAAACTTAATTACTTAAGGGATCAGGGGATGGACAAACAGAGGCCAATTTAACCATAATAGGCTGAACTCTGCCAACTAATATTTTTATTCATAATAAATATCTCTGTTTGAAACATTGTCTGACAATATAAGGTTTTTGGCATTTGTGCATACTAGTCTAGCCAACAGGAGTCCCTTTCCTAGCACCCTTGAATATGTATGAAGGATGAAAATCATAATTGTATTCCCACAGTAATAGTTAGATAGTCCAATAAAATTGCCCAACCACTGCCTACAGCTCTAAAATCTCATAAGCATTTTTATGCCACTTCTTATATATTTCTTTAAGAATATGTATAAAGCATGAATATATTCATATACTTATATTAAGCTTCATTTATAGGCTTTTAAAATTATGCACCAATTCTCTTTGAAACAACTAAATTTACAAAAATTAGAAAGGGTAAAAATCTGCTATAACATCTGAGGCACATATCATCAAAGAGCTCGAAAGATATACTGCATTATCAATAAAGAGGAAACTTAATTTCTAAAATATGTTATACAATGAACCATCTAGATAAAAAATACATGTAAGTTCCATAATCCATATATATAAATCAGTCATAAATGGCTATATTTTTGGAGCTTGTGAATAATTTTTACATATAGTTTATACACAATAAAAGATAGATTAGAACCATATATAGTATGATAAACAATAGATTAGAATATAAAGAATTGCCATGGTACAGTCTTTAAAACAGTATTAAAATTCTGAAATTTTTTAAGTGTGGGCAAGAGGCCTATACTTAAGAAATCTGTAATGAGTTAATTTATTGTAGATAGTTATTGACAGCTTCTCATAGGCTGCATCCAGAAAACTACACCAAGCTTACTAATGTCTATTGTAAAAAATAATGGTTATTGGATGTCCTTTTTTCTAATTCTTCAGGAAAAAATCAAGTAGGTCAAAGTGAGAAGAAAAAACTATAACCAACACCCTACTTCACCAGCAACTTCATGGTGCAATAGAGCCCTTAAGGGTATTCCTATCCCCAACTTTTTCCCATGATTTTGAGGAAGATGAAAAGTATAAAATTGAGGAGCTTGCTTTTGGTGCAAGCCATGCTTGAATGAACACGGCAAAAACTTCTCTTTTAACTTCAGTTAACCCAAAACCCACCGGTGCATCAAAATCATTCACTTGTGTGCCAGCTCTCATCACATTTGCTGAGCATCAATTTGCTCAATACGTTAAGGTGATGGACACCACCAGCCTCATTAATGAAAAACCCATAACTATACCTCCTTATGCCCCATGTCGCTGATGCTCCCACTGCGATGCTGTCTGCCATGGTCTACCAGCTAAAGTGGGCAACAAACAAAAGTTTTCCCAAAGCTTCCTCACCTTATAATATGACTTCCTAGGCTGTTAGCTGAGGTACCATATTAGAATTTTTTATTAATAATATTCTTTTTGTTTGGCTCATTTGCAAATAAAAATGTGTGGAGGCTCCCCCTTTTGGGTTGGGCACCACTAGTTCTAAAAAGAAAAAAAAACTAGAAAAAATGTCCCAGGAGAATTATTTAAATATTTCCACAAGAACTATTAAAGCAAAACTGGTAAAACAGAATAAAAAGGGGAACAACAAGCCCATGCAGTGCCTGAATTTTTGAGGAATTTGGTAAAGATCACGATTTGATGACCTTGTCACAAAGTTTCTAAACTTGGTAAAGTTGTCCATATCAAAATTTTACAAAATAGAAAACTATACCATATTCTTTTGTGCACTGATAATTACAAAAAAAGTTTTTTCAATAACAATATGGCAAACTCTAACTAAAATTGTAAAATTTGTAAGAAAATAACCTTTTATTGCATGGCTTTAGGGTTTAATCATTAGAAAAGTAAAGACGTTTTTGGAAAAGTCACAGACTATATGACTAAATTCCAAGGCCAATTGCTCATTAGTATTACACCTGTAAAAGATATCCTTTACTTTACAACAACAATGTAATTTTAGTATTGTCAAAGCTTGTTACCTCATGCTTGGTAATATTATTTGAGGTTTCAAAATTTTGGAGTGATCTCATATTGTTGGGTGCAAGTAGAGTTTTGTTTGACAGGAAGGTTACAGCCCACTTCCATTAATGACCATGTAGATCCTTAGTAGTCTTCAGAGGCTTTCTGTTGAAGTATTTGATATTTTTAGGAATAAGTTAGAGTAACCCCTTTATTCCCAGAGAGGTGATAAGGTATTCAGGCCCATATAGCTAAAGGATTCACTAAAATAAAACAATTAGGACACCACGGCTGGTGCCCACGCCTTAATGAATATATAAACATAAAAAGTAAGATCACAAAGATTGCTAGGTGGCACAGGAATTTGACAGCTTGATTAGACTAAAGTGAAGATTATTACCAACTGATAATCACAGTATAGGCCTTGGAAAGCTGCTAAAAAGTGTTCATATTCCATTAATGGAGGAGTCAGAGAAGCATACAAATTTGATAGCATAAAATGACCTAGATTGTTGGATACCTCTTTAAGGAGATCTGAAGCTAGGACAACCTAAAAAGTCATCTAATAAATATAAGGGTTTTATTAGAAATTGACCAACAAAGAGGTTGGTTAAAAAACAATTTGAAGGAAATTAGTGGATGGATTAGAAAGATTGTGAGTTTTTACTATACTTTGAAGAACAGGTCCTTTGATGCTACACAGTTATTAGTTGTATCAGCTTAAGGAATCTCCTAGTAGACTTGAATCTCTTGGGAATTTATTTGGCAGAATAGTCATCACTAAGGAAAGTCTTTTCTAACTTAAACAGGAAATTCTCTTGTAAAACTTGGCAAAAATTGTAACTAGAAACAAGAATATCTTTATCCTTAAATTTGGGGACATTTTTTATATTTAATTATATTCTAGATCATGTAAGATACGGCAATTTCTAAGATTCTGTAGCAAAATGTGGAGGATTTTAGTGGACATAATTTTTACTGATTGATTAAGAAGGATAAGATGATGTCTAACTGGAAAGACCTTCATCAACTAATCCAGTGGACTTGGGATGTATTCAAGTCTTTAGCTGCATATCTGGAGCTCATCACTTGTGACGATTTCAATAGATTTCATGATAAAGGAGCTCAATTGAGTGGATTTGAACTATTCACTGTTTGAACTACATTTGAATCAGCTGAATACCATCATTACTGACAATGCCCCCTCAAGATTTTAAAGAGAAGGGACTTATATTTGGAGCTTCTTTAACTTAGATGGTTTACAATGGAGCCCAATATGACAAAGGAGATTGAGTACTCAAGTCCTTGGTGATAAATCACTCAGTATGGTATTGACCATAGTTATCAAGCTTGTGAACCTGACCCCCTGGCCGGTGGTGACAGAATAATAACAGATTCCTAGGTGCTATTCAGGCAAAATTGGTAGCTGGGTATTGCTTTGATCCACCTCTCATTTACTGATGGCCCCCATAGACTTGGCAGCTAAACCTTGTAGTCAGAATAATTAATCCTTCAGTCTTTGCATCACAACCTTGATTTTTTCTAGAGTGGATGTCTCAAGTATGGGTTGAACACTTGAGGGTAATACTGGATCTTGGCCATATAAAGCTCAAAATGGTAACATCTGGATAACCCAATTTTTTATTTATTCGAGGATGGCCAACTAGGGGAATGACACATCTGATATGTAGGTAAAAGAAAGTAAAGAGGGAAGAGTACACTAAGCAATAGAACCCAAAAGATAAGACATAGTACACTTGGATGTGGTTAGGAGCCATGGGTTGTGGGTGACTATGACCTTAAGTGACTTGACAGCTCAAGGGCTAGTAGGGTGTACCGCCTATAGAGATTGTGAGGTCTTCAGTGTCACAACGAAGGAACCAGATTGGTAGCCAGTTACCCATCTGTTTCTTCCACTTGTGTTTTAGTGATCCAAAGATCCAGGATTGGAAGTGGTCAGACAAATGGCTGTGGAATCTGACGATAACTTGGTTGATGTTGTGGAAGATCACGTTGAAAGAATCAAGGGTGATTTTGTGAATGGACCATATTGCAATACTCACAATAAAAGCCCTTAGCGTCTGGGGGATAGGTGAGATCGTGTTGAGTGCCAGGATATAGCGGGATAGTCGGAATTCAGCTGATGGTATTTGCTGTAATAAGTACGTCACATTGGCCCAGATATGCTTGGACGACGGTCACTATTCCAGGCGGTGGGCTAGCGTGTTGGGTCTGCCGCAGATGGCGCATGATTGGAACATTGAGAAGGTGCGGTCAGCTGTCCTAAACATATGGCGCGTGTAGCGCCACACTGTGGAGCTCACTTATGGGGATAAGAGGGGACAAGTGATGAGGTCCCACACCTTCCTTTGGGTGCGCAAGTCATATGGGACGTCTTGGTAATCTAGATAGTCAATCCAGGATAAAGGGAAGGGTGGTAGTGGGGCAGGTGCGTTGGTCACAGTTTGTGCTCTGTGGAGTCATGTATACTATATTGGCGGGTTAGTGTCTTCAGATTAATGTTCATAGGAGAAACTCCAATCCCCTTGTCTTAGGGTGTACAGGACGCGTTTGAAGTAGCGGTTGGTGTTGTGCGGTCCTGTGGCTGTTGGATGTGTTGTAAGGGACTTTATCAGTGTTGTAGGCTTGGAGGGCACCTCAGATGTAGTGCCCTTGCGAAGTTGGTTTGAGCTGCCTTATCCCAGTGGGGGATGATGGGTTGGATGACGTTGTCAGAGCTATTCATAAGCCAAAGATTTGAATTGCTCGTTCCATGAAGTTTAACAGCCCCATCCCGCCTTTCTTCCATGGGCCGTACATGGTCTCCAGCCTGACTGGTGCGCGGTATCCAGACTACAGCCAGTTCTGCAGGAGCTTGTAGACTGCGTTGGTAAAGTTGGTGGAGAAGGGAACTGAGTGAGCAGCAAACCATAGCTTTGACAAGATCAGGGAATTGACTAACACAACCCTTCCAGCTAAACTAGCTTTACTCCTCCGCATACTTGTCATTCTTTTTGTGACGTTGTCCAATATTTTAGTTTCAATGGTGTCAAGTGTATATCCACCAGCCTCAAGCCATATTCCTAGATGACGGACTGGGGTGGTGGTGGTGTGGGGTGCAAAGGGTAAACACAGTGGTTTTATTAGCATAGGTCTTTATCTTGTGGTAGGATTTGTGGTGGGTTGGTTTGGTCAGTGGTGGGAGGGTGGGGTCCAATTTGAACTGAATTTGCCCATTACAATTACCTTTGTTTTCTGTTTGTTCAGCACGGCATTACTCACTGACTCATACTGGTGAATAATGCGCTCAATTGCTCTGGCATCCCTTTTGCCTGAGACGCTGACTAAACAGTCATCAGCAAAGGCGAGAATTTTGGTTGGTAGTTGTCCCTCCAACCTGATTCCAGAGAGCTTTGAGTTTACTATGCGGAGGAGAGGGTCAAGGCTGAAATTGTATAATAGGAGGCTAAGCGGGTCGCCTTATTTGAGGCCCCTTTGTAGGGTGATGTGTTGGTTAGGAAACCTGGTTCTCTGATTGCAAACCTGGCTAAGCGTGTTAGGAGAAGCGCTCAGTTTATAAAGCGGGATGGTAGGTTGAAGGTCTTTAGACATTGTTCCAAGTAGTCCTAGTGCACTTGGTCATATGCTTTCTTTTGGTCCAGGAAAGAAAAGGGCGCCCGTGGGGTTAGCTTGACAAATGTTGGCTATGGTGTGAATGTTATCCCAAATTGAGTGATTGGGGATAAAGCCAAACTGATGGGGGGATAGGGCTATCTGTGAAATGCATCCCAGACGCTTAGCTAAAAATTTTGTTAGTATTTTAGTATCAGTATTGGTGAGAGCAATTGGACGCCAATTGTTTAGGTCTGCCTGGTCTCCTTTTTGAAGAGTGTGACCACATATGCATCTTGGCCGCCAGGTAGAGGGCTGTGTCATCCAGGAACTTGTTCATAGTTTCAGTAGTACTGGTGCGATGTAATCAATGTACATTTTGTAAAATTCATATGGAAGGCCATCAGGCCCAGGGCACTTGTGGCGCAGATTTGATTTTATTACCTCCCATAGTTCATCTCTAGTGATGGGTTCAGCAAGGTCTGGTTGATCAGCTATAATGTCAATATTAGCAGATGATAACTTTTTTTTAATTTTGCTAGGTGCCACGAAATCTGCCATGTACAAATTGGTGTAAAATCGGTGTAATTTGGCCGATATTTCAGATGGTGTGGACGCCAGTGTGTCATCTGCTCGATGGACCTGTGTGCAAGTTTCTAAAATCATAATTGATCTAAAACGGTGGAAGAATTGGGCCATGTGAGTTTCTCTGGATAGAATGTATTTTGATTTGTGCCATACTTTGACATAGTGCTGGTGCTTTCTAAAGAGGAAGTTGACCTGTGCAGACATTTGGAACCACAGGCGTCCCCTTGAGGGCTGTATCCCTCGCGGGGTATGTTGCTTTCTAAGTGTTGGAGCTGTCTGATGGCCTTATTGATTGTCGCAGACATTGCAGCCAGCTTTCTGGAGTTCAATTGACAGGCCTTTTTGGTTACTCTAGCCTTGAGAATTTCCCACTCGGCGATAGGATTCCCATTAGGTAGTCATTTTTTTATCTGTGTTGTTAGCACTGTCTCAATATAAAGTTTAAGCTCTAGAAGATAAATGGTGCTTAGGTGAACTTTGTGCCAGGTCAGTGGCTTTTGGTATTTTGCCGCAGATGATAATTTTATTGAAACCATTTGTTGGTCAGAGAGGGGAATAATTGTTATTGTGAATTTGATACATGGTGATGGAAGTCTACAGGGGCGAGCATCAGGTCAATCTAGGTCATTGAGACCAGTTGGTTATTGTTGTAGTGGGGCCTCGTCATGTTGCCAAAGTGGTGGCCTGTTTGGGGATGGTGTCATACAGGCCCAGCGTTGCCTTTAGTATGTGTAGTTCCATGTGGCCGTGGGGTATGGCCTTTGATTTAGGCCAGTAATCAGTTATGGCGTTAAGCCAGCAATTGAAATCTCCTGAAAATAATGTTGCCTCGGAGAAAGGGATTAAGAGGATATTGAAGAAAATTTTTTTGGCAATCATTTGGATCATTTGGGGCATATACGCACGCCACAGTGGAAGTTTTTCTGTTCCACTCAAAATCCATTAGAAGCAGCCATCCCTCCAGGTGGGAGGATGTGCTTTGGATATTTACTGGAGGATTACAGTTGGATCAAATTACCACCTCACAGTGGTACGTCCAAGAGGATTTAGCCAGAAGGAGCATGGTTGACCATGACTCCTCCTCCCCCGGTGGACAGTGGGGTTCTTGGACAGCCAAGATGTCCATGGGGATATCGCGCAGGAAAGCCATTTTTTTGGCCTGGGATGTGGAGGACTTGGCTCCCACAATGTTGAGCGTCCCTATGGTGATTGCGGTAATCTGCACATCAGGAATGTTGGGGCGACCCACTGGGGTCACCCTGTTCCCTAGCAGCGCAGGTCATACTATGAGTTTGGGGATGATCAGCCAGAATGGTTCCAGCATGTTGCTTGGCGGTCGTAGTGTTGGTTTTGTTTGGTTTCTTTGGGCTCAGATTACTCCGTGGAGTTTGGCTCTGGCGTGGGTTGTACTGTGCCCCACCAGCATAAAATTTTCGCTGCTTACCTGTGGGTTAGATGTGCAGAAACTAGGTGTCAGGGTAATTGGGTTTTGTGTGGGAGCGTTATTGAATTGTGATTGTCTGGGATGATCTTCAATATCATACTCATGAACCACGTTGTTGCTGGTCGCATGTGATTGGCTAGGAGGATCCACAGTGGTGCATGGTGGTTCTGCTTCAGTGTGGTTGGAGGTGTTTGATTGGTTATGTTTGAAAAATTTGCTTTAATTTTGTTGGATTTTATGTGGGGGATCTGAAAGGTTATTTCGCCGCGCTGCTGTGGCATCTGACTGAATCTGGTCTGAGGAAATTGTGGTGTGGTCTTGGGTTTTGGCAGAACTCGTGGCCTGCATGTGGGCAGCCTGTGCGCTATGACAATCCTTGCGTGAAAGGGGTTTGACCAAAGTGATTTCAGCTCTTTTACCCCAATGGAAGGCGTAAGTGGCGTCCTTCATTTTACTGAAGGTTGGGCTCGTTTCATCCATATCGTCCTCACGAAATTCTAGTGCTTCCATCCTGCACTTGATGGGGCACGCATGGTCTTTGTGGCCTAGAGCTGAGCAGAAGCCGCAGATGGGCGGGGATAACCCAATTTTAACTTGTGCAATATGCCAATAGAGCCACCAGGAGTTATTTTTTCGCTGAGATGGGTCATATTGAGCCCTTTTGTGGAGGATGGTGTTTAGAGTTCTACTCATTCATTCCACTTCTCCATTTGTAGTGGGAATATATGGAGCAGTAAAGGAAGGATAAGTGCCCATCAACGAATTAAGATCAACAATTACTTGCGATATGTTGGTGTTGTTATAAGACAGCAGTGCCTTTAGGCTGCCATGAAAGATAAAAACTTGTTTAAGTATAAATGAAGCAGTAACTTTGAAAGAGGGCGAGGTAACTGAGATGGCCTCAAAAGATTTAGAAGTGATCAACCACCAGTATGATATACCAGAGGCCTTACATCACCGCTAGTAGCAAACCAACAATGTCAATATTGACAGTAGAAAATGGTGCAATAGGACCCATAACCTGGTGTTGATATGTCATATTTGGAGGTTTTTGGACAGCACAAATAATGCAGGAATTGATGATATATTGGATTGACTCAATAATAATTTCCTAGTAGCATTACTTAAACAGCACCTGATGGGGTTTTATAATGGCGCCATGGCTCAAAGTTAAATGGCCCTCAAGAACACTCTCTGTTTAGCCAACGAGTGGACATAAGGCAACCAAGAGGTTCCACCTGTTCATTTAAAAATCCATACTCAATATGGTCCGCTCAATCATTATCCTTAACTGTTGCTTAGCTGCAAGAGTCTCCTGGCTTATTATTCAGGTTTCTCAAAAGGTTGTAAATTTGGCTTTCTTTGGAGAATAGAGGGTCAATATGGGTAGTTGAGACAGTAATTCAGCGTTTTGGTGTATCGTTTCAGCATGATGAACAATAGAAAAACATAGCTTTTGGATTTTGATTGGCCAGCAGGACAGTCATCCATATGAGTCCTTCATAAGTTGTAGCCACCATAAAGAGGCATGTTCTGTAACTACAGTAAAATGGCTAATAGGAAAGGACAGAAATGCTTGTTGGAAAGCAATACAGCTAAGCACTCAAGCTTAGTAATGCTGTAATTACTCTCCATTCAAGTCAGTATTTTAATAAATAAACTATAGTATGATAAACTATATTTGTGTACAGTTGCGCCAGAATGGCCCAACAGCCACATCACTAGCGTCAGTAAACAGGATCACCGGTTTTTCAAACTCAGGATGGATCAATACAGGGGAGGTCATGAGAGCTTTCCTTAGGACATTAAAAGATTGTTTCTGAGTTTCTTCCCAGTAGAAAGGAACCTCATTGTGGAGAAGATACATATGCAGTTTAACGAGCTCAACAAAGTGGGTGATAAACTGTCAGTAATAGATGACCATCCCAAGAAATACCTGACTATTTAAAAAGCTGGATGGTCAAGTCATATTCTCAATTGTGACCATTTTTTCTGATAGCAGTAAGATCCTTTCCTGGGTAACTTAATGCCCAAGGAATTCTATGTCATTTTTTAAGAACTGACATTTGGATGGTTTTAGATTCAGCGACACAGAGTGGAGATGTTTAAAAACTTCCCTCAAGTGAGCGAGGCGCTGGTTAAAAGTGTAAGAGAGCATTGTCACATTGTCAAGGTAGACTAAAGCACAGGACTTCTTCAAGCCCCCTAACGGCCATCCATTGCCCTTTGGAACGTAGCTGGGGCGTTGCATAGTTCTTGGGGCATTTGCATAGGTTTGAATAACCCCTCACTTGCTATGAGAGCAAATTTCTCCCAATATTCCAGTGCAAGTTCAATCTGCCAATAGCTACTAGCAAGATCAATGCCAGAGAAGACTTGGGAACCAGCCAGGAGCCAAAGGGAGCCATTAATCTGGGGCAGCAGATTACTGTCCTTTTGAGTGATGTCATTCAACTAGTAGTGATCAATTACCACAAATATCCATCCTTTTTTCATATGAGCAGCAATGGCGAGGCCCATTTAGATCTGCGAGGGCTCAAGTAATCCAACGTCCAGGATTTGCTTCAGCTCCTTCATCACCTGGGCTTCTTCAACCTCAGATTTACACCAGGGTTAAGCCTGGACTGGAGGAGAGCTTTCCATAAGTACTCTATGATGTACCCCCTACATCATTACAATGTTGTTGGAACTTTTGAAAAATATGTCATCATATTATTTTGTCAAAGCATCTGCCAGACGCTGCTGATCATAGGCAAGAGTGTCACATATCTTTACATCTACACAAGTGATGGAGAGATAAGCATCAATCCCTAAAGTTTGTATCTCTCCAATTTTATGAGTAAAAATGATCTGATCAATGGGCAGAGTATTATAATAAGCATCAGATTGGTTTCAAAAAATTTGTACAGAATAATTGGTGAAGTTAGCCATCTAGATGGTTAGGGGCTCTTGATAAGCAGAATTTAGCACCCCAGGGCAAGTAAGAGGCTCACAGATAGCCAGAAGATTCTTCACAAATTTCTAACAAATGTTCTGATGGAATGGTAACTTGGAGTCCTGTGTCCACCAGTATTTAAAAGTTTATGGGTTGTTAAAATTATGAGAAGACCACATAATATAACCTATTATCAATTAATAAATTCAAAGATTAGTTACAATTGTAAAATATTGGCAACAGTCACCAACGGATAAGATTATTGTCAGGCATCGTCCCCAATGATATCAAGTATGAATTTGATGAGGGAACATCACCTAATAGTCACATTTATAGAGAATTTTTAGAGAGAAACAAATGAGGAATTGCTGGAAACTACCAAAGTGTTCAAGCGCCAGAGTTAGAAAATAGGATCATTATTGGCCAAAATTGTTTTTGAGTTCCCAATACCAATTGTTTTGGCCAACGACAGCAAAGGATTCTGCTTAAGAAACTTCAGTCAATAATACCTGACGAGATTTGGTGCCTAACACTTGAGGGACAAATCAGCATAGGATTGCAATTAATTACCAGCGGACAGCTGAAAAGTTGTGTGTCGATTTTAAACTATAAAACCCCCCAAATAATCCCTAATAAAAATAGATAAAATCTTATTAACTTAGTTGTTTCAACCTTAGTTGTTTAGCATTACTCTTAAGAGAAGACTGCAAGGATCAGATATTCTTAAGTTACTATCAAAATCTCAGCTTGGCTCTGCAACAAGAGAATAGGGACAGTAAGACCTACCAGTATAAGAACATCTTCAAGATGAAGAAGCACCTGTCTAGCGTTGGACAATACACTCAACGTGGCTTTTGTGCATTCAACTTTAATAATAGTCTTCATACTATTATTGACCCAGTTAATCAAATATAATCAAAATAACGCAAGTATCCACGAATCTGTGCAGTTGAAATTTAGAGCCTAAAGCGAGCAACCATCTAATCGGCCATATTTAAACACTTGGTGATCACTACAGGGAGTAGTTGAGTCATCATAAGCCAATTTAAATAACGTTGTCTTATAAGGAAGAGCTATAGAAGCTCTGGGCAAAACTACAGGCCAGTAATTAAAATGTGCTCAGCTTGGCATCTTAAACTAATGTTAGTACTTTAGAAGAGCGTGTAATCAAGGCGGAAGAGATGGTCAAACAAGTAGGAATGGTAAATAACGACCTTTATGGAAAAGTTTCCTCTTTGAAGTGGAAAGAGGGAAAACTCGTTAAAGAAATTTTAATCCAAAAAACCAAATGGGAAGCAGATTGAGAATGCATCCGGCATTCTTTATGAGGAGATGGCGAAACTGATAAAGTGTATATAGGAATTGGAAAATCAAAAAATGTGATTGTGAACAATTTGAGGTGAATGGAAACTTTTCTTTCTTGTTGCAAACACTTTTGCAACCTATTCAATTCAAGACTAAATCTAGTTTGATAAGCTCACAGAGGAGATTAGTCTGCGCCCATGTCAGGGAGCAGGTGGGCAAGCAAGGTAAGAGGAGCAGGCGGAAGGCCCATGGCCTCCAGCATTCAAAAACGCCCCGGAGAATCTGGAGGAATAGACAAAAATCTCAAAAACTGGCAGTCACAATTTCCCCGGAGATACTCATGTGGCAAGCACGATGCAACCAGTACATCAACACGCCACAACCCCAGCCACTTTTGTTGGTGGAATTTGGAGTCTGTGTGTATCTGGACATCCAAAGAATGGCCTTATGGGAAAAATTTTGTGAAGATGTACACACAATTTTACCAACCGCGGTGTATGTTGCACCTCACTCCATGTCACGCGGTTGGCTGGACTTAGGTTTTGAAAGCAAAATAGCAGCAGATGAGGCTGCAGTGGTGCGCATTGTGGTCGACCTCCCTGAAGGGCAATGGGTCGTTGAAACTAAATGCACCAGATGGACAAAATCAAACCAAAACTTCCTCACGTTTGACTTTTTTGCCTACTACAATAAAACGTGACATTTTGGAGCAACAACTGAAAGATGGTCTCGCCATATATGGCGAAATACAATCTTTTGAAATGCAACGCTTCACGAGATGCCACACCTGTGCACCAGCAAAGCCATCGCAGTTCTGACCCCAACTGAGGAGATCACGAAGGACCTAACCCGAATCCCACACTCCACTTTTATTGATATCGCAGGGCATACCACCCACCCATTCCAGGTAACCGTGGACAGCGCGCCCCCCATTTGCACCCACTGTGACGCGTTCAGCCATAAGGCGCATGCATGCCCCATCAAGGAGGGCGTCACATTCCAAGAGCACCCCTCGGCGGCCATGGCCAGTGGAGAGGCGCACTACAAACCAACTGCAAGCACCAAGGAGGCTTTCCCATGAGGAGCACAAGGCTGCTACCTATTGGTAAAGCCCATCTCCCCGCAGGAGCGGAAGAAGGCCAAGCAGGCCTGTAGGGCCGCAGCCAAGGAATCAGCCAAGGCCACCACTGCCATCCCACACTCACAACGCCAGGAGGACATGGAGACCTTTGTGGTGGAAGTGACTCAGGAATCCATCAACCAATCAGATTGGAAAGCCCATGCCAAGCGGGCCACTCAATCTGAGGATCTGATGGGAGATTCAGTCTCACTCAATTGCTGCTCCCAAGCTCCAGTCAAAACTGACTTGGGACCTATCCCAACTGAAAAGAAAATTTTTGACCCACTCAACGGTTCACTGAACTCATCCGCACCACAAAAAATTCGTCCAACGTTGGGAAAACAAAAAGCAAAGGCCAAAGCCAACGCGACTCTTTCCACAAAAATTAACAAAAACCCCGATAGCATTGCTGCTAACACCTGCGCTGCTATGAAAGCCCATGGGGACCTTAAAGAGGCTGGTGGGCCTGGGGACCCACCCCCTTGCACCTAAGGTGCAATGGGGGAAACCTTCACTCTAGGGATGTTGAATATCGCCAGGCTCAAGGCCTCCCCATCCCGGGCTAGGAAACTGAGTTTTTTACAACACAATTTACCCGTGGATATCCTGGCCATCCAGGAGTCCCACTGTCCATGAGGTTCCGAGGAAGCTTGGAAAACAATGCTCCTCCCATCCCTATCCTTTTGGTTGAAGCACTGTGGGGTGCTAATTCAGAAAAATAATTTTTAAATTCACATCCTCAGAAACATTCCTAAATGGCTGAGTGCTCATCATCACCTTCACGTGGGCTGAAATTGCACATGCAATTGTCAACATCTATGCCCCAAACGGTGTACATGAGCATCAGGAATTTTTCTCATTGGTCAAATCCCTCCCGCTACCCCCTGATTCTTTCCTAGTGGGCGACATGAACTGTTGGCTAACCTCACCAATGGACCAGTGGCCTCCCTCACCCCACGCCCCACAGGGTCACATAGAACTACGAGTTCTAAAAGCCACCCTTGGGTTAATGGATATGCTGCCATGACATGCCCCACTGCTCGAAAACATGACGCGTCCCCACATCCACAACGGCCAATTAAGGTCCATGACCCGCATCAACCTTATTCTAACACCGGCGAAATTCCAACCCCACATCTCCCACTTTAAAACAATAAAAATGGAATTCTCTGACCACCAACTGGTCTCGATAACCTACCACTTACCCGTCACAGTTGCAAAGGCCCCACATTGGTGCAAAATCCGCCCCCCAAGCTTGCGTCGCCAGGATTTTCCACGTGGGTGGAAGAGGCAACTTTGGCAAAATTGTTTGTTGCACCATTTTGTGCGGACCCCATTTCCACATGGGCAACTTTCAAAGAGGACACCATCCGCCACTATCGCCATCTCTCCTCCAGACGCTCATGAGCCACATCAGCAGTTATCTTGTGCGCTCTGGCGGAATTGGCCCATTTGGAGTCCAACATTCCAGCCACAGGATACAGCCCTGCATGGGGCCAGAAGTGGACGGAGGCAGCCGCCCACCTCAATGCACTCAAAAGGCAACAAAAACATTGGGTTTGTGTCCAATACAGGGCCACATGCATCAATAAAGGCGACAAGTGCACCGCATACTTCTTTAAAAAAATTTTGCACCACGCCAGAGCGTGGCCTGCACACAGGTGTGAAGATCAGATAATTCCATTGCGGATACACTGGCTGAAGTGGCAATAGAAATGCAAAAATATTACTCCGAGTTATACTAAGCTGAACCAATTCAGCCAGCCAAAATGGCAGAATTTCTCAACTGAGCTCATATCCGCACCGTTTTCTAATACCCAGAAATATTGAATTTAATTACTTTAAACAAATTATGGACAGTCATTCGCGGTGCGCCAAACTGAAAATGCCCAGGCCCAGATGGCATTCCATATGAGTTCTACAAAAAATATTTCAAATATATATCCTCATTGCTGCTAGCCTCACTTAACTAAAGCCTGTTGGAAACGCGCCTCCTACCAGGAGGACATGAGGCCTTTACTGTCACACTCTTCAAGAAAGGGGATAAGCTTGACTTATCCAACTGGCGCCCCATTTCTCTAACAAACACAGACACCAAAATTTTAACAAAAATCATGGCTAACCATTTAGGGACTGTAGCATCTGCCACCATCTCCCCAGAACAATTCAGTTCTATCCCCAGAAGGTCGATTTGGGATAACGTGCACTCTGTGGCTAATGTATGTCAGTCCACAGCCTCTGGGGCACTTGTATTCTTGGACCAACAAAAGGCCTACGATAGAGTAAACTGAGAATACCTAAGGGCCTGCCTCCATCAATTCCGCCTACCCCCCCACTTCATAAACTGGGCAATGCTGCTCACGGAATCTGCGACAATGGCAGTGCGTGGCCCAGGCTTCCTAACGGAAGTAATCCGCCTTTAAAGGGGCTTGCGACAAGGGGACCCCCTCAGCCCACTCTTATACAACTTCAGCCTTGACCCACTACTGCGAAATGTGAATGCCCAACTCACTGGGGTCCATGTGCCAGGCCAAACCCCAGTCAAGATGATGGCATTTGCAGATGATTGCGTGGTGGGGGTGTCTATAACAAAGATGCACGCGCGCTTGAAGCCCAAATCCAGGAATATTCTCGGGTAAGAAACGCGGCACTGAACGCCTCCAAAACCGAAATCATCCTCCTTGGTCGGTTTCAGAACTGCTGGGCCCCAGCAAATAGTTCCCAACCTGGCCCATCTGCTCGCCCATGTCCACGCCTTACTAACTCAACACACACCGCTCCAATGGTGCTCCCCTTCATGTAACGTCCTACCATAGGACTGGTGCGCCATCTGGGCGTGTGGATGGAGGCAGGCGGATATGCGTCAGCAGTAATGGAGTGCCGTATACTGGACAACGTGAAGAAGCAAATCGCCTCTCTCAGAGCCCACCCTACTACCCTCACTGGCAGGGTTGTTCTTGCCAACTCTATGCTCCTATCCAAAGTCTGGTTCGGAGCCCACACCATCCCCTTCTCCCCAAGCTTCTTCAAATCCCTGTATGCTTTGCTGCAAGGATGGATTTGGTCAGGCCGCCCTTCACCAGTACGGCTAGAGGTCATGTTTGGCCCCCATCATCAAGGTGGCATGGGCCTGCTTGACTTCAAAGCCCATGCTGCCAAGATCCTGGGCACCTGGATTGCGGCAGTCACCGCTCCTACACTCCCATCCCAATACTGGTCCCGTGCAGCCTGCTCCAACTTCTCCCGAGCCTTGGGCCTCAACAATCCATCAAACCCCCACTCCCTGATGAAATACCTCGCATCACACACATTGGCCACAGGTCCTCATGGGACTAAAACCCACTACAAACGAATCCTACTCTCCATGCGAAGCGCAGAGTGGAGAATTCATATTAGCGGACATACAACCTGAAGAGTCCGCCCCTCTCCTCAGTTCACACAAGAGGTACAGGGGCTACCCATCCATGATGGCGTGATCCCCATTTGACCCCATGTCCTATTCAGGGTGGACTACCTGGACATTATGGACATCCCTTATTCCACTGAGACCCAAAAGACTATCTGGAAATACGCACACCATCCTCTGTTGCAGCCTCAAGACCGCTCCCATGTGTGGCGCTGCCTGAGGCGGGTGTATCGTACAGCTGAGCGCTCTAACGCTTTACACTCATCCTGTGTCATATGTGGCCAGTACGGAACGCTGTTCCACCGCCTGGAGAAGTGCCCCACCTCTAAAGTGATATGGCGCGAAGTTCAACGTCTGCTGAGCCAGGATCAAACGCATCCCTTCAGTCTGTCAAGAGATATGTTTGCTTCATCAATGGCCTCCCCCTTCCACCCTCCCTCCGTGCTCTGGTGGTTGCAATCGCCATGTGGACTATCCACACGATTGTCTTGGATGCCATCGCTGGATCCATCCCCACCCTCCCTGAAGCTGTCCACAGATTCCGGTCTCATTTGGTGGATCACTTTCAAGTGTGGATGTTTGGATATCTTCCACCACATCGCCGGCAGCTGGTCTCCTCCTGGTTCCCAGTCTGGTTCATCAAATCAGACCCCTTCCTCCACACGTGCTCAATAGTGGCTACGCCCCCTACACACGTTCCCTCCCCCTCCCCATAAGTGGCGTTCCCGCTGGCAACAAGAGATAGCATCGCTTCTCTGGGGTGCCTCCCCTGGTACTAAGTTTGTCTTTCCTGAGTCATATTCGGAAGTGTCCATCCCATGGTCGGCCTTCCCCGCAATAAATTTAAAATTTAAAATTTAAACAATTTGAGGTGAATGAGGGGACAAAAAAGCATGTGAAACCCCAATTGGGAAGACCTCTCCGCCCCAAAATATGCCCAAACCATTTGCTGGTGTGCCAGAAATGACTCCCAAAGCCATTCTTGTGGCTACTCGAGTAGCTGGGCAAGGATCTTCTATGAGCAGAGTCTGAGGAATTTCAAAATACACTGAAATTGCCCACCTTTCTCCAGGATAATGCTCAGCATCTTTCTGCCTATTTGAGAGGACCATTTTTGATTATGCAGACCATCAAAAAGTGATGACCATTTTTTTCTTTCTTAGCACTGACTGCAAGAATCTGGTGCTACCCCACCTCAACAGGGAAAACTGGTTATATGCAGAAGCAAAAGCAGCCATTATGTTGACTTTTTGGAAGCCCTACTCAGATGGTAAATCTTAAACAAGAGTTCATGGGTATACAACTACGCAAAGATGAGACCCTGGCTAGTTTTGCCAAAAGTTTTTACCTAAAAGCCAGAGCTTGGCAGGAGCAAATGTGTTGACTGACTTTGATGCATGCATAGCCATGCATATGGCACTTTGACTCTACTGAGAATTGCATCATATTATGATGATGGTGCTAGTAACTAAAATAATGACCTCTCATATGGTGGACCATCTGAAGATGCTTGGAGCCACGTTTGATGCTCCCAATTGCACTTTTAAAGTATTTCAAACTAGTTCTTAAAATACTGTCAAACTCGTCAAACCACCTAAAGAGCCTGAGAGCCATATTGTGATGGGAAGTAAACCTGAAGTTCAAAAATGAGTGGACAAATTGTCAATCTGCTGTTTCCAATGCGTGAAGTCTGGCCATGTAATTTCCCAGTGTTGGGACAAAAAGCAAAAAGATCAGATTAATATCATTAAAACCCAAGAAAATAGTTCAGATTTGGGAAAAGGACCGAAAGTCTAGATCAGGGACATTCTAGTACTACTGATAAACCTGTACCGCCTGATATAATAAATGAGGAAATCAAGGCACTTTTCTTTCTCGTTGCAATCACTATTGCAACCTATTCAATTTAAGACTGAATCTAGTTTGATAATCTCACAGAGGAGATTAGTCTGCCCCCAGGTCAGGGAGCAGTTGGGCAAGCAAGGTAAGAGGAGCAGGTGGAAGGCCTGCGGCCTCCAACGTTCAAAAACGCCCCTGGAGAATCCGGCGGAATTGACAAAAATACTAAGAAACTGGCAGTCACTATTTCCCCAGAGATACTCGCATGGCAAGCACGATACAACCAGTACACTAACACGCCACACTCCCAGCCACTTTTGTCAGTGGAATTAAGAGTCTGCGTATTTCTGGACATCCAAAAAATGGTTTTATGGGAAAAATTTTGTGAAGATGTACACACAATTTTCCCAACCGCGGTGTATGTTGCACCTCACTCCATGTTACATGGTTGGCTGGACCTAGGTTTCAAAAGCAAAACGGCACCAGACAAGGCTGCAGCGGTGCATGTAGTGGTTGACCTCCCCGAAGGGCAATGGGTCATCGAAACTAAATGCACCAGATGGACAAAATTGAACCAAATTTTCCTCACATTTGACTTCTTGCCTACTACGGTAAAACATGAAAATTTGGAACAACACCTGAAAGATGGTCTCGCTGTATATGGTGAAATACAATCATTTGAAATGCAACGCTTCACGCTGATGCCACACCTGTGCACCGGCAAAGCCATCGCAGTGCTGACCCCAACTGAGGAGATTGCGAAGGACCTAACCCAAATCCCGCACTCTACTTTTATCAATATTGCTGGGCATACCACCCACCCATTCCGGGTAACCGTGGACAGCGCGCCCCCCATTTGCACCAACTGTGACGCGTTCAGCCATAAGGCGCATGCATGCCCCATCAAGGAGGGCGTCACATTCCAAGAGCACCCCTCGGCGGCCATGGCCAGCGGAGAGGTGCACTATGAACCAACCACAAGCACTAAGGAGGCCTTCCCGTGGGGAGCACAAGGCTGCTACTTACTTGTAAAGCCTATCTCCCCACAAGAGCAGAAGAAGGCCAATCAGGCCCGGAGGGCCGCGGCCAAAGAAGCGGCCAAAGCCACCACCACTATCCCACACTCACAACACCAGGATGACATGGAGACCTTTGCAGCAGAAGCAACTCAGGAATCCATCAACCAATAAGATTGGGAAGCCCATGCTGAGCGGGCCACTCAATCTGAGGATCTGATGGGAGATTTGATCTCACCCAATCGTTGCACCCAAGCTCCAGTTGAAACTGACTTGGGACCCATCCCAACTGAAAATTTTTTTTTGACCTGCTCAACAGTGCACTAAACTCACCCACACCACAAAAAAGTTGTCCGACGTTGGGAAAACAAAAAGCGAAGGCTAAAGCCAACGTGACGCTTTCTGCAAAAATTAACAAAAACCCCAATAGTGTTGCTGCTAACACCTGCGCTGCTGTGAAAGCCCGTGGGGACCTTGAAGAGGATGGTGGGCCCAGGTGCCCACCCCCTCGCACCTAAGGTGCAATGGGGGAAACCTTCACCATAGGGATGTTGAATATCGCCGGACTCAAGGCCTCCCCATCCTGGGCTAGGAAACTGAGTTTTTTACAACACAATTTACCCGTGGATGTCCTGGCCATCCAGGAGTCCCACTGTCCACGAGGTTCCGAGGAAGCTTGGAAAACAATGCTCCTCCCATCCCTATCCTTTTGGTCAATGCACTGTGGGGTGCTAATTTAGAAAAATAATTTTTTCAAATTTTTACCCTTAGAAACATTCCTAAATGGCCGAGTGCTTGTTGTCACCTTCTCGTGGGCTTACATAGAACACACAATCATCAACATCTATGCCCCAAATGGTGCATGTGAGCGTCAGGAATTTTTCTCATTGGTCAAATCCCTCCCAATACCCCCAGACTCCTTCATAGTCAGCGACATGAACTGTTGGCTAAACACACCAATGGACCGGTGGCCTTCCTCACCCCATGCCCCCAGGGTCATGTAGAACTACACGTTCTAAAGGCCACCCTCAGGTTAATGGATGCGCTGCCATGGCATGCCCCGCTGCTTGAAAACATGACACAGCCCCATGTCCACAATGGCCAATTAAGGTCCATGACCCGCATCAACAATATTCTAATGCCGGCAAAATTCCAACCCCCATCTCCCACTTCAAGACAATAAAATTGGAATTCTCCGATTATCAACTGGTCTTGCTAACCTACCACCTACCTGTCATGGCTGCTAAGGCCCCACATTGGTACAAAATCCGCCCCCCCAAGCTTGGGTCGCCAGGATTTTCCACGTGGGTAGAAGAGGCAACTATGGCAAAAAAGTTTGTTGCACCATTTTGCGCGGACCCCATTTCCACATGGGCAACTTTCAAAATGACACCATCCGCCACTCTCGCCATCTCTCCTCCAGACGCTCACAAGACACATCAGCGGTTATCTCGTGCACTCTGGCAGAATTGGCACACTTAGAATTTAACATCCCTGTTACAGGATACAGCTCTGCATGGGGATGGAAGTGGGCAGAGGCAGCTTCCCACCTCAACGCACTCAAAAGACAACACAAACATTGGGTTTGTGTTCAGTACAGGGTCACATGCATCACAAAAGGTGACAAGTGCACTGCATATTTCTTTAAAAAATTTTTCACACCACGCCAGAGCATGGCCTGCACACAGGTGCGAAGATTGGATAATTCCATTGCGGACACACTGGCTGAAGTGGCAATTGAAATGCAACAGTATTACTCCAAGTTGTACCGCTCTGACCCAATTCAGCTAGCCAAAGTGGCGGAATTTTTTTGACTGAGCCCACATCCACTCCATTTTCTGATACCCAGAAATAATGAATTTAATTACTCTGAATGAATTATGGACAGCCATTTGCGGTGCGCCAAACTGAAAATGCCCAGGCCCAGATGGCATTCCATATGAGTTCTACAAAAATATTTCAAATATATATCCCTATTGCTGCTCGCCTCACTTAACCAAAGCCTGATGGAAACACGCCTCCTACCAGGAGGACATGAGGCCTTCACTGTCACACTCTTCAAGAAAGGGGATAAGCTAGACTTAGCCAATTGGCGCCCCATTTCTCTAACAAACACAGACACCAAAATTTTAACAAAAATCATGGCTAACCATTTAGGGACTGTAGCATCTGCCACCATCTCCCCAGAACAATTCAGTTTCATCCCCAGAAGGTCGATTTGGGATAACGTGCACTCTGTGGCTAATGTATGTCAGTCCACAGCCTCTGAGGCACTTGTATTCTTGGACCAACAAAAGGCCTACGATAGAGTAAACTGAGAATACCTAAGGGCCTGCCTTCATCAATTCCGCCTACCCCCCGCTTCATAAACTGGGCAATGCTGCTCACGGAATCTGCAACAATGGCAGTGCATGGCCCAGGCTTCCTAACGGAAGTAGTCCGCCCTCAAAGGGGCTTGCGACAAGGGGACCCCCTCAGCCCACTATTATACAACTTCAGCCTTGACCCACTACTGCGAAATGTGAATGCCCAACTCACTGGGGTCCACATGCCAGGCCAAGCCCCAGTCAAGATAATGGCGTTCACAGATAATTGTGTGGTGGGGGTGTCTAATAATCAGGATGCACGCGCGCTTGAAGCTCTCATCCAGGAGTATTCCCGGGTAAGCAACTTGGCACTGAACGCTTCCAAAACTGAATTCATCATCCTTGGTCGGTTTCAGAACTGCTGGACCCCAGAAATTAGTTCCCAACTCGGCCCATCAGCTCGCCCACGTCCTCACCCTACTAACTCAACACACACCGCCTCACTGGTGCTCCCCTTCATGCCACGTCCTACCATAGGACCAGTACGCCATCTAGGCGTGTGGATGGAGGCAGGCGGATATGCGTCAGCAGTAATGGAGTGCCATATTCTGGATAACGTGACAAAGCGAATCGCCTCTCTCAGAGCCCACCCTACTTCCCTTACTGGCAGGATTGTTATAGCCAACTCCATGCTCCTCTCCAAAGTCTGGTTTGGAGCCCACGCCATCCCCTTCTCCCCAAGCTTCTACAAATCCTTGTACGTCTTGCTGCAAGGATAGCTTTGGTCAGGCCGCCATCCACCAGTGTGGCTAGAGGTCATGTTTGGCCCTCAACATCATGATGGCATGGGCCTGCTTGACTTCAAAGCCCATGCCGCCAAGATCCTGGGCACCTGGATTGCAGCCGTCACCACCCCTACACTCCCCTCCCAACACTGGTTCCGCGCAGCCTGCTCCAACTTCTCCCGCGCCTTGGGCCTCAACAATCCATCAAACCCCCAATCCCTGATGAAATACCTCGCTTCACATACATCGGCCACAGGTCCTCACGGGACTAAAACCCACTACAAACGAATCCTCCTCTCCATGAGGAGCGCTGAGTGGAGAATTTGTATTAGCGGACATACAACCCAAAGAGGCCGCCCCTCTCCTCGGTTCACATAAAAGGTACAGGGGCTACCCATCCACGATGGCGTGATCCCCACACGGCCCCATGTCCTATCCAGGGTGGAATACCTGGACATTATGAACATCCCTTACTCCATTGAGACCCAAAAAAATATCTGGAAATATGTACACCATCCTCTGTTGCAACCTCAAGTCCGCTCCCATGTGTGGCGCTGCCTGAGGTGAGTGTATCATACAGCTGAGTGCTCTAACGCTTTACACTCATCCTGTGTCGTGTGTGGCCAGTATGGAACGCTGTTTCACCGCCTGGAGAAGTGCCCTACCTCTAAAGTGATATGGCGCGAAGTTCAACGTCCTCTGGGCCAGGATCAAACGCATCCCTTCAGTCTGTCAAGAGATATGTTCGCTCTATCAATGGCCTCCCCCTTCTGCCCTCCCTTCGTGCTTTGGTGGTTGCAATCGCCATGTTGACCATCCATACGATTGTCTTAGATGCCATCGCAGGCTCCACCCCCACCCTCCCAGAAGCGGTCCACAGATTCCAGTCCCATTTGGTGGATCACTTTCAAGCATGGATGTTTGGATACCTCCCACCGCGTCGCTGACAGCTGGTCTCTTCCTGGTTCCCAGTCTGGTTCATCAAATCAGACCCCTTCCTCCACACGTGCTCAATAGTGGCTACGGCACCTTCACATGTTCCCTCCCCCTCCCCATAAGTGGCGCTCCCGCTGGCAACAAGAGATAGCATCGCTTCTCTGGGGTGCCTCCCCTGGTACTAAGTTTTGTCTCTTCTGAGTCATATTCAGAAGTGTCCATCCCATGGTCGGCCTTCCCCACCATAAATTTAAAATTTAAAATAAACGAGGAAATCAATATCTCTGACCTATTTGTTGATGATGGCTCGCCAGATCCACTCCATCAGGGGGTTAACATGGATGTTAACGTGCTAATATGAGCCAAAGTGAAGGTGATCGATCCTAAAATTGTTAATGAGGTCACTCGACCCTATGTATGACAGTTAGCAAAGAAAGTTAGATCTGATGAGAGCCCTGAAGACTTAGTCAAACAAAGTTGGATGAGGCAAATGCTTCTTTACCTATCAGCGCAATCAAGGATTCATTCCATGATTTATCCGCTCAAATAATTATTACACTTGATTTGGTGAACAAGGTCGCTATCCATTCACTAAATACTTTATTGCAGTAATCAGAGTGTACCTATGTCAATATTTTAGTCAATAAGATAAGAGTCCGAGCCATAATTGATAGTGGAGCGCCAATCAACATCGTTTCCACCAAATTAGTGAAACGTATGAAGGTATTGCCAGATTTGGAGCATCAAAAAGAGTATGGAATGGCTGGACCAGACATTACCATCACAAGTGGAGCCTAAAGTACACTACCACTTTGGTTTGTATCGTTGATGGTGTCAGCTCCCACCATAGTACTGGCCAATCCAAATTATGGTATACTTATTGGTACAGAGTTCTTGAGGAAGTATGAGGTGAAATGTGATTTTTAAGAAAACACTCTGATGATATCAGGGCAGACGTTGCCTTAGGTGTGCCAGCGGAAAAAAATACACTGAAAAAGATGAATAATTTTGTCAACTCAATTTATAGTGATGGTATTATACCCATTTGCTATATATTAGTTGATCAAAAATTGAAAGCAATGCTGATGAAAATTATAATGATTCGTGGGTACCTCTAATGATGAATGCAACAAACACTATTATGCTGGGGGATCAAATCATAGTCAACACTGGGTTAACGATGGAACTACCAGAACAGCTATATGGGGAAATTATCAATCCATGGGAAAATTGAGGGTCAAACTGTGGGTGGCGCCAGGGATCTTGATGACAGGTCATGAAGAGATATGAGTACTATTAGCCAATCTGGGAGAGAAGCTGATGAAAATTGAAAAAATCTGATCATTGTGTTTCTACACTTGCTCCCAATGGCAATAATTTATGCCTTTCATGAATTTGGATCATTTTCAGATATGGGATTTCTGGCAGAAGTTGCCAAAAGTGTCAACGTACTAGTGGATCATGAGCAGCTAGCTGATCTGACCAAGAATCAGCAGGAGGATGTGCTCCAATTATTTAAAAAGTATTGGGAGATAATCGCTCAGAATGATCATGACTTGGGATTTGCAAAAAATGTACTTCACAAAGTTGATCCTGGGGAATATCCACTAATAAGAATGAGACCTGTTCATAGGTAAGAGCAGTCGGAAGCAGAGGTCAGCGATGAAATTAGCAAGTTAGTGAAACATGGGTTACTCATTCCATTATTGAGCCCATGGGCAAGTCCAATCCTTTGGTAAAAAAGAAGGATGGATCGAATTGAGTAGTGATTGACTATCAATAACTAAACAAGATTACTAAAAAGACTCCTATCTACTGCCTTAAATTGATGATGCTCTTGATCTCCTGGGGGAGGAAAAATACTTTTTGGCTATGGACCTGATTTCTAGCTATTAGCAAATTGATTTGCCAAAAGAAGATCAGGAAAAATGTGTGATAATTACCGCACAAGGACTATATCAGCTGACTGTAAAGAACAGTATTAAACCAATCGTTGCATTTTGATTCAGGTTCAGATTTTCCAAATCCAAATCAATTTGTTTAAAAAGATTTTTGGTGTTTGTTGGGTTTGGGCGCTGGGTTGTGCCTCGCCTGAATTATTGATTAGGCTCGCAAGAGCCTAATCAATGGTTTGGGCAAGGCCCTGGAAGGGCGACCTTTAAGGTTGAGCCCACGCATTTCTGAACTTTATTCAGAATTCTCTCTCTTTCTCTCTGGTGGCCTCGGGGCCACCCTTACCTTATATTACCTGATGATCCGTGCACAACAAGTTTCTGTCACATCAACAAAAACTTGGGATTTTTGGAGTTTGATATACCTCAAATATCCTATCTTTTCCTTGGTGTGTTCGCGGCATCAAATTATCAGGATCCTGTTTGTCAGCGAATTTTCTATCATTTTAAATAAAATAAGGTTAATTCCAGGGTTTGCAACCTCGCTTACCTATTTCATCTTTTTCTCACTTCGAATTTCCCTAATTCTGGGGTTTACTACCTCAAGAGTCCAGCTCATGCTGGACATTTGGCATGAATTGTGTCGGACCTAAGGTAAGATGGCGATCAGACACCGGGATGTTTCTGAAATTACATTATTCCAAACTGCATGTGCTGCCAGCAAGCCACCAGATCCCCAGTTCAGCTGACCTCAGTGGTTGCATCAGGTCCCAGTTGTCGAGTAACCAGCACTGGAGGGAGCCAGTGAATGATGGCCAACCCTGGACCTGAAGCAATCATTGGCATGAAATTCTGATGGGGCCTTTCCCTCCACCAGGGATTTAGTTGGCATCGAGGGGACCTGGCCCAGCAGGGCTCCCTCACCAGTGGACAGTCCATTTGGTATGGGGGCAGCCATCTAGCCGCACTGGACCACATGCCCCTTCCACACTTCAGTTGGAGAGAGCGCCTTCCTGGTTGGGATAGGAAGACCATCGCCTACTGGGGTGTGGGAGGGAGGCTCACCACAGCCAAGCGCTGGGCGTGCTTCCTCATGCTGGGCGGGCTGATTCCATCAGCCTAGTCCCAATTCGCTCTCAATGTTTATATTTTTCCCTGTGAGGGGCCCAGAATTTCTCCAGGCTAATTTTCTCAGGGCTCAAGGTAACTCGCCTCAGGAAGCCCTCATGGTGGCAGCCTCCCATTTTGGGGCCCCTCTTCAGGGAGGGGCCCTTCTTTAGCGGGGGGTAATGTAACAAATGGTACTAACCCATTCGTTGCATTTTGATTCAGGTTCAGATTTTCTGATTCCAAATCAATTCGTTTAAAAAGATTTTTGGTGTTTGTTGGATTCAGGCGCTGGGTTGTGCCTCAACTGAATTATTAATTAGGCTCTTGCAAGCCTAATCAATGGTTTGGGTGAGGCCCCAAAAGGGTGACCTTTAAGGTTGAGCCCGCACAATTCTGAACTCTATTTGGAAAACTCTCTCTTTCTCTCTGGTGGCCTCAGGGCCGCCCTTACCTTATCTTACCTGATGATCCGCGCACAACAAGTTTTTGTCATGTCAACAAAAACTTGGGATTTTTGGAGTTTGATATCCCTCAAATATCCTATCTTTTCCTTGGTGTGTTCGCGGCATCAAATTATTAGGATTCTGTTTGTCAGCGAATTTTCTATGATTTTAAATAAAAATAAGGTTAATTACAGGGTTTGCAACCTCACTTACCTATTTCAAATTTTTCTCACTTCAAATTTCCCTAATTCTGAGGTTTACTACCTCAAGAGTCCAGCTCATGCTGGACGTTTGGCGTGAATTGCGTCAAGCTTAAGGTAAGATGGCGATCAGAAACTGGGACGTTTCTGACCGTTACACTGACCAGAATGCCCAAAGTTTATGCAACATGCCAGTGACTTTCCAGCATGCTATGGATTCAATACTTGGTGACTTGAAGCTATCTTGCATGCTAGTATACTTAGACAATATCAATTTCTTCAGAAGGACCTTCACAGATCATTTGGAGCACTTGGAGGAAGTTTTAAGTGGGTGGCAACGATAAATCTAAAATTAAGCTGAGAAAATGCCATTTTCCAAAAAGAGCTCAAATACTTAGGGTTTGTCATAAACTCTAATGGATTACAACTGCAACCCATGAAAATAGAAGCTATCAAGCAGATGTCAATCCAAAAAAGTGTTTGGGATATTCAAGTATTTTTGGGGATGATCATATACTATCACCAATTCAATAAATACATCACTGGAATTGCCAAGTCTTTATTCCACCTACTCAAGGATCAAAAAAGGGATTTGTGTGGAATGAAGAGGCACAGAAGTTGTTCAATAAGCTCTGAAAATACCTCATGAGCAACCCAGTGTATGAATATCCAAAATTTAATTGGGAATTTATAATTCAAGCGGATGCCTTGTTAACAGCGATTGGAGCCATTCTAAGTCAATTAGATGATAACAAGGATGGACATCCAGTAGCCTGCATGAGCTGAACCCTGTCACCAGCGGAAAAAAGTATACTGTGACAGAGCGAGAGTGTTTGGTGGTCATCCATGCCTGTAAATAATTTGAGTCTACATACATGGGACAAACTTTAAAGTCATAACTGACCACTCATCCCTGCGATGGCTTCATAACCTGAAGGAACCAGAGGGCCGGTTGGCATGATGGGCTTTATGTAATGGATGAAAACATCCCAGATTTTGACCACCATCTTGCCTTTGGATTGGCGGATTCAAATTTTTGCGCCGACAGATTTCCTGATATAATTTCCCTCAAGGTAAGAGTTTTGACTTCTCGTACTCACTAATTTAACCTCAGATGTAGGGCAATTTGGAAACGCGGAAAGACAACATAGGTAAGTGAAGGTTTTGACCCTAAAATTAACCTTGTTTATTTATTAACAAAATAAACATGCTGACAAATTTATCCCAATAACATAGGGCACTGCAAACGACATGAGAAAAAAACCCAGAGTATTTGGTAGATCAGTTTGCTGCCAAATCTCAATTTTTTTGTTATGGTTATAAAAACTAAGTTCACTACGGGATACCAGGTAAGACAAGGCAAGAGCAGCCTTGAGGCTGCTAGAGAAACCCACGCGAGGGTGAGAAATGAGAAAGAATTCTGAACTGAGTTCAGAATCGCGTGGGCCTGACCTTTTAAGGTTGCTCTTCCAAGGAGCCCCTCCACACTTTTCTTTGTGCTCCAGGGAGCATAAAGATTAGCTTGGGAGGGGCACAGCCCAGCGCCAAGCCCCATGAACCTCAAAACCACATAATGGCGTTTTGACTCAAAATTCAGAAACCTGAATTTGAGTTGAAATGTAACGATTGGTTTGACTTGACTGTTACATCACCCCCCACTAAGAGGGAACCCCCACAAGAGGGTGGCTTATAGCTGGAGGCAACCACCACAAGGTCTTCCTCAGTAAGTATGGAGCCCGAGCTGGACTGCAAAACCCAGTCACCTGGTAAGGGGAAACACGCCCAACGTGGGGCTGGGCGGTTATCCCACACATGGTGGGTGGACCGTGGGGTGAGGGGCCCTGCTGGGCCAGGTCCCTCAGTGCCAACCAGATACCTGGTGAGGGGGAAGCCCCACCTGGATTTTGGACTGATGGTCACTTCAGATCCAGGGTTGGCCATCAGTCACCAGCTCCCCCCAGTGCTGGTTACTCGACAACCAGGACCTGAAGTGATCACTGAGGTCAGACTGAACTGGGGACCTAGTGGCGTGCTAAAAGCACACTGAGTTAAGAATTATGTAATGGATGAAAACATCCCAGTTTTTGACTGCCATCTTGCCTTTGGATCGACGGATTCAAAATTTGTGCCAACAGATTTCCCAATATAATTTCCCTCAAGGTAAGAGTTTCAACTTCTCGTACTCACTAATTTAACCTAAGATGTAGGGCAATTTGGAAATGCGGAAAGATGACATAGGTAAGTGAGGGCTTCAACCCCAAAACTAACCTTGTTTTAACTATAAAAAAATAAACATGCTGACAAATTTATCTCAATGATATAGGGCACCGTAAATGACATGAGAAAAAACCCAGAGTATTTGGCAGATCAGTTTGCTGCCAAATCTCATTTTTTTGTTATGGTTACAAAAGCTAGGTTCACCACGGGATACCAGGTAAGACAAGGCAAGAGCGGCCCTGAGGCCACTAGAGAGACCCATGCGAGGGTGGGAAATGAGAAAGAATTCTGAACTGAGTTCAGAATCACGCGGGCCTGACCTTTTAAGGTTGCTCTTCTGGGGAGCCCCTCCACACTTTTCTTTGTGCCCCAAGGAGCATAAAGAATAGCTCTGGAGGGGCACAGCCCAGCGCTGATCCCGCAAGAACCTCAAAACCTCATAATGGCATTTTGACTCAAAATTCAGAAATCTAAATCTCGAGTCAAAATTTAATGATTGGTTTGACCTGACCATTACACTTTAAAGCTGCAAGCATAATTTTGAAATTAATAACAGGGCTGGAGCAGTATATCAGAATGCTAATGGATTGTTTTGATTGCCAGTTGTTCATGTTTCTATCATCAGGCTGAAGCACTGTTTCAGCAGATGATCAAATGAGATATTAGGGATGAACTCCAAGAAATTCAGAATGCATTACAAAAGGCCATGAAAAATACCAAACTTAAAAACAATCAATTATACAAAACAATTTAAGAAAATGAGTTTTTTCCTAAACCATCTGAATGAGCGGAAATAATTTGAACCGCTCATAAGGTCATTGGCCATGGTGGCCTAAAGAAAACAGTGGATCATATTTGCCAGTATTGTTACTGGGAATCTATTAACTATGATGTCATGGATTACTTAGCCTGTTGTGTGGAATGTCAAATTCACAAGTCGCACAAGGACGTCATAGGGTACCTTCTAGTACGCCCTGGTTTCAAGTGGCACATGTTGTCCATAGATGTTATGGGACCATTGAGTATCAGCACTAGAGGAGTGAAGTATATAATCGTCACAACAGACCATTTAACTCAGTGGGTCAAAATGAAAGCCCTCAACAAAGTAGGTGTAGCGAGTATGGCGAAGTATATACTTGACCAAGTGATCAATTGGCACAGATGTCCCCAAGTTAATATCAGTGACAACAGAACCTGTTTTACTTCATATGTGATTTTAAGGCTAAACAAATGGGAATCCGCAGTGTTGTATCTGTCTCTTATCATCCAGAAACAAACGGAATGGTGGAAAGAGTGAATGCAACTCTAGCTTCAACATTATGAGAATTGATCACAGAGAAAACTTCCGCTTGAGAAGCATATCTGAGTTTGGTCACATTTGCTTATAATATCAGTTACCATTTGGCAACTGATAAAATGCATTAAAATTTTTATATGGGCGGAAAGCCGCATTGCTGCCAATATTGTATCAGCAGTGGAGCCATCTTTGAGGATGAATGCCAAACAATATCTATCCTGATTGGACAGTATCCTGATTAAATTAAAATCTCAGGCATTCAAAATGTCAATGAAAAGAAGAATCAATGCAAAAAAGCAGACAACCAGAATTGACCTACATTGAAAGAATACATGTAAGTGATAGGGTAGCCTATTGCGATACCCATAGGTTCAGGAGGAAACATAAGTTGGACGCCCTATGGATGGGACTGTTCAAAATTAATGCCAAGTTGGCAAATAATGCCTATATGATCAAGAATATTGAGGATGGTCGCATAGTCAATAGAGTTACACAAAATACTTAAAGTATTGGACTTAAAGGAAAAATAATAATGGAAAAATAATAATGGGAAAAAAAATAAAAAGATGCATGAAAAATATAAAAACTATAAAATATATTAAAAAATCAATTTTAACTTTTTTAAGCAATGATGAATCTAGCATATTTCCACCTACCAAGCTTGGAAGAAGGAAAATATAGTGATGGGAATGAGTCCCAAGTGATTGGCAGGATCAGGACGGGCTGAAACTAGATCCACCGGAATAGTCCTATCAATGAGAATTTGAAAATTGTCCTGGGGTTGGTACAGGTGGCAAGGTGCCAATGAGACATGTCCTGGGGTTTGTACAGGTTGACAAGTTGATCATTTAGCAAAGATGCAAAGATGGGACTGGCATGGCATGATGTCATGGGAACCGCACTCTTGAAGAGGTGGCAGTGTGTAGCAACCATGGTTAAGAAGTCATCAAAACTGAGCAGAGCATAATGGCGTTGAGTGCAGACAGAGATGAACTCCGCTGAGGACATAGAGACATGAAAAACTAAATATAAGCGCAAGTTAAGACGGCTTCTATCCCTGAGAGTTCTATCTTCCATTGGATAATCTGGTCAAGAGGGGGAATATTTCGAATTTGAAATGACCACATAATCCAACCTACTAACTGATTAATAAATTTGATAATTAGTTACAGTCATTAAGTATTGGCAACAGTCACTAATGGATGAGATTAGTCAAATTTGATGAGGGAACAGTACCCAATAGTTAAATTATAGGGAATTGTTCAGAGCGGAATGAATGGGGATTTGTCAGAAACTACCAAAGCATTTGAATGACAGAGGTAGAGATTAGGATCATTGGCCAAAATTGGTTTCGAGTTGCTAAAAAAATTGTTTTAGCCAACGACAGCAAAGGATTCTGCTGCCTAAGAAACTCCAGTAAATGGTACCCAACGAGATTTGGTGCCTAACGCTTAAGGGACAAATTAGCATAGGAGTGCAATTAATTACCAGCGGACAGCTAAAAAGTTGTGTGTCAATTTCAGCTATAAAACTCCCCAAAAATCCTAATAAAGATAGATAAAAACTTGATAACTTATTTGTTTTAACATCACTATCAAGAAAAGAGTGCAAGGATCAGATATCCTTAAGTTGTTATCAAATTCTCCGCTTGGCTCTGCAAGAAGGGAATAGGGACAGTGTTCCCTACCAGTATAAGAACATCTTCAAGATGAAGAAGCACCTGTCTAGCGTTGGACAATGCACTCAACGTGGCTTTTGGGCACTCAACTATAATAATAGTCTTCATACTATTATTGCCCCATTTAATTAAATTCAATCAAATCAACGCAAGTATCCACAAATCTGTGCAGTTGAAATCTAGGGCCTAAAGCGAGCAACCATCCAAGCGGCCAGATTTTAACAGAGGTATAACTACCCTGTTGTTTGAGTATATGAGAAGCCCTTCTTGAGCCTAAGCATTGTAGTGAGTCAGTTTAGATCTGACCCAGAAACTCAATACTTAAATGCTCACTTAAGTTTGGATGCTCCAGTTAACAACTTTAAGTTCCATTCTTCCTTTCTCTAGGAGCGTCTTTAACCACTAGTGAAATGTAAGATCCTATAATGGGATATTAAAAATCCATATGATTAATTTGGTATAAAGATAATTAAGGAATTGGGTGAGTATGAGGGGTTGTAACAGTCATTCTCTAGTAAAGCTTCTGGGGCCATCCCAGCCAGCAATCAAAACTGGAGTGGCAGGGTGGGGTAAGCAATCAGAGATCAGGTCTGCTGAGGCCTCACAGTTCCAAAATATAAAGTGTGGTTTTAATTCAGTGCATTTTTATCCTCTTCATCAATCAAAAAAATGACGTTAGTTGGCAATTTGGTATCAACTATGACCATAATTTTCACCTTAATAAACTACTTTAAATAGGGTAACCTCAGCGCCAAAATTGGGAATTGAGTATATAGAAATTTCTGGTGGAAGTAGTACAAGGAGGTACAGAGTAAGAGGAGTTTAGATTTTGTTTAGAATAAATAAATCTGAGACATCCACCTTGTCAGGTGGGGATAAGACGCAACATTTAGCGCGAGAAACAACAGTGGAAGTGGGATGAGGTGCAGAATCATCAGAAGAGGGTGCCTCAGGCCCTAAACTGACTCCGCTTTTCCCGCCTCATCAGCCTTTTTCTTCCAACAGGTAGCCTCCTGATGCCAAAAGCACTCATTAGGAGCAAGAGTCACGGTGAGGTTTATATCTCTGATGTTGGCCTACTGCATCAATGTTGTACTGGCTCCCTTAGTTAGGTTTTTGACGCACCTCCCGCTCAGGCAACTCCATAATAGATTTCTTGATATTAAGGATGGACTTATATAGCTTTTTTGCATTCTGGAAATGTAGCATGAGAGTCAAACTATGTTGGATCATGGAGAGGATGGTGGCGATGGCATCCAAGTTAACTCTATTACATGATGCAAGGGCCTGAGCTTCATGATAAAATCACTCAGCAAGCTTGATATTTGTTTTGCTATATTTAGGGCAGATCCGCATGAACGCCTGTTTATGATTGTACAGGGATATGTTACTACCAAATTTTTGATAAGGGCGTCCCTTAGCTCCTCCTAAGTAGCACACTACTTAAAGTACGACATCATAATCTCATGGGACTTAATATCAGAATAGGTTGCATGTGCTGGCACTTCTGACGATACATAGCATATTCCACTGCATCTTCATACATATAAAGTAAAACCAAATGTGTTTGGTCCCTGGCACTTACTTTTTCTATAAAAGTGGTTAAAAATATCCTAGAGGTTTTTGGGAGAATATGAATAGATGAAGGAGGAGATCAGGAAGACTCAGTTGATTCCACGGTTTCTAGTTCAATTTGAAGAATAGTCTTATCAATCTTATAGAAAAAGTTGTCCATATCATCTCGAAGGGTGGTGTAGCAAGATTTGACATGATTGAGTGAGGCTTTGGTATCTAGGGGTCAGCAGAGATTTTCAATATGGGCAGACTAGATTCCTACTTTAGTGGACAGGGGTTCAACATTTCTGTACAATGAGATCAGAGTTAGGTCCTCATTGAGAAAATCCCCTTCCACACTCATCCATGTTCCTCAAACCACCTTTAGCATATGTTGTTTAAGGGCACTTATTTGGGCTTTATGGTTTCCATCAAATTATGGCTCACTAATCAAGTGAATATTTTTTTCCCATCTGTTAGGGCTGCAGTTGCTAAGCTCATTCATGTGAAGGTGTATCTTCACCAAGTAGCATAGAAGGGACCTGGAAGAGAGCACCAGTGTTAAGTTTTTTTTTACTCTAATTAAAAGGTCAGGTCCCAAATTGTAATTAATTTTAGCAACCATCAGGATATCATATTTTTATATATTTATTTATATTATATCTAATAATTAGATAGAGGATCTAATCAAGTTAGTTGTACGCCCTAATGCCCTGCTTTTATAAGCAGCAGCCTAAAGTATTATTATACTACTTGGTGGATCCCTTAAGACCCCACCAGGACAACCTCTCATTAATTACTCTTTTAACTTCTGATGCCATAGCCTTGATACTTTTGTTGATTCCCATTACATATAAGAAATTACTCCTTATCATCCCATGCTGATGTAAAACATTAGTAATAGGATTGTTACTATTTGTCTAGGCCATCTGGCCTTAATTTGGCTAAGTTTGGCAGATTGATGATTTCAAGTGAAATACTCCAACCTCTCACTTTTGGCTATTTGGCCAACTTTAATTTCATAAACTTAGTCTACCAATTTTTGAAGTGCTGCTTAATAGCTAGAGAAGCACCAATGATAACGGTTGTAGAATGGTCATGTCTGAAGAGAATTGTTAAAGGAGAGGGGGACCTTTTTTAAAGGTAAGAATTATCAGCTTACTAAAATATTATTTGACCAGGTCTCATAAACCTTTGGAAGTACTTGATACTGTAATGTGCTCGCTTATTTACAAAAAAATAACCCCTACTACTAAATTTTGTCTCTCCTTGTATAAGTCTTTGGCCAAAACATTTGTCAGAAAATTAACCAGATGGATTCCTCCCAACAATAACAAGATTAGGGTGTCGGTTAGTTGCGCATGATTGCCAGCTAATCTCCTAGTTTAATATTAATTAATAGTATTTAATTATTAATTGCTAAAGGTTTAATGGATTCCTAGTTTGGCACTGACTGTAAAATTGTGGATGAATGTGGGAATTTCTAATGGAAAGCAGATGTATTTGTTATCAACTATCTAACAATGATTTCGCTGCCTCAAATCCAAGTTTAGCAGAATCTTATCTTTACGTTGACATATGAGGCTGATTGTGGGACTTTCTGGTGGAAAGCCAACAGAGGCATTATTTTTTTCTAAACTATAAATTTGCAGTCTAATTTGGAGTACTGGCGACTCATGCCAAGGGGCTCAAAAATATGTTTATAATAGTAATTTATATATGTATGACTAGCAACTTGTGCTGAGGATGAGTTGATCTAATATACAGTGCTTGGGACAAGCGGAATAGGAGGGATATGCTACCACGGATGACTGCAAATTGGTTGAGGTTCCAGCTTGGATGGCCAAGGGGTTTTCATAGGCGCATTAGCCTAGAGTATGATTAGTCTTCCTTCCCTCCAAATAAACATCTCTCTTTCTCCAATCTTACTATTTATTTGAAGTATCAAGAGCCACTAAAGTGGATAGAAGTGGGATTGGAGATTCCCAAAGTAGATGTGGGGTGATGCGCCTAGAGTGGCCAACGCTGCTAGCTCCCAAACCTCAGCCCTATGGGAACCGATGGGAACATGGCCAACTGGCCACCAATGATGATGTGCTGATGGCTTTCAGACATGAGGGTGGTGCAGCATGGGAGTGCCATAGCCACCCAGGATGGAGGATGGAATTTCTGGGGCACACCCAAGAGGGTTGGCGATTGATCATGAGGGTGGTGCAGCATGGGAGTGCCATAGCCACCCAGGATGGGGGATGGACTCAGCGGGGCACACCCAAGAGAGACCATAGCTAAACCAAAGTCGTTAGTCTGCTGAGTTGGTGGGTTGAATGTGGACTTGTAGGGGGTTGGTATGCCTATGAAGGCAAAACAGCAAGGGAAAGCCAGTCTCCATACTAGTTGGCCTGGCACACTAGCGAAGACTACTGTCCAGAAAAGCTATTTTCTGACAGCATTGTCTTTTTAAAATACTTTGAGTTGTTATTGTATCTACCTGTGCAATTTTAAAATCTGAATATCTTGCTCTGGCTTAACATTTGGTGCTCACTACAGGGGCCACACCCTGTTGTTATATTAAACATTGTCTAACAGTATGAAGTCTGGTCACTTATTTAAAGGTTACTTTTTAGAGGAGGTAGCTCATATTAGGAACGTTGGTAAGTCTGGCCCCAAGGCCTTGTTGAATCAAGTTGATGTTATTGGTCAGTTACAGGAGAGATTGAAGGCTCACGTTGACCTACTTTCCGACTTCATGCTGGGCCATAGTCATCAAATCAACAATTTGGAACAGCAAATAAGTTCATTAGAGGAGGAGAATATAGTTTTAAGAGCGGATTTTCAGGACACTAACCATAAAATTGAGCAAATGGATATTTTAATATAGGAGAACCATTGCCTTTTTCTTGAAAAAAAGTGTCAATGTCATACAGGTCAAGTTGCTCAGGGGACCCTTCCAACAAATGTGGGTAGTGAGGGTGATGGTGAGCTAGGGCTGGGACATCTGCTTGATGCCTTCCCTATTCTGGCTGTAGAAGCCTCAGTGCAGCCTGATGATATAACAGCTCACTGCTGTTTCAATTATTTCAGGATCCTCAGGCCTATGTTTAAAAATAGTTGCTTTATTGTCAACCTGCTTGATTTAACCAAGTTTAATAAGAATGAAATATACAAAATTTTTGGACCTCTTTGAGATTAGTATGGATTGAGCGCCTGATACTGCTAAGTTGGCAGCGGAATGAATTTGCTAATTCTGAGAGTCAAGAGTTAGTTATGCCTAAACTAAAAAAGGCTGGTGTTTCTTAACCTAATTCCAAGGCCCTTCTTATCAAAAAATTTGGAGGAGTTGAAAGGATGACAACGCATAAGATTGAGTTCTTCAACATTTTCTTTAAGAAATGACTAGTCTATCCAAGATTTTTTTTGAAAACTTCTACTTTGAAACACAAACGCTGTATGGTGCTAACATCATTAATGAGTTTGACGCCAAGATTTCTCTTTGCCACGCTTGAAAGCCCTATACTGAGTTGTATTGGGTTTTGGTACCAGGGTTGAATAAAGAATAATATTAAACATATGATGAAATATCTTCACCGCTACAGTTTCAACTTTGAAGCACCTAATTCAAGACAGTGGGAATTGCACGAACCCGCTGGCAGGGATATTATCCCTATAAGGATTAAACTCAGCCGTATATCCATCAGTTTATAAACCTGATATTAATCAGATCATCTGCTTTCGTTATAGAAATTTTATGCATTATTCCAATAATTGACCAAAGGCAAATTTTAAAGAAAAAGTGTTGTTTAGTGAATCCTTGAATATGGCAGACTTGGGAAAAGTCAGGGTGGAGTATACTGCAGATTCTACTTCCGCCTCCTCTATGAAGAACCCCTTTATGGAAACATCACTTCTCTCACCTTTGGTTAGACTAAAGACTGATAAAGACCCTTTTCATCCAGCAGAACTGCAATTACTCACTGAAGATTGGGTCCTCATGACTCCCTACACCCTGAAAAAAGTGACACTGATTTGGGCAAAAATAGTAGTTCAGCCATATGCTCAACAGTTAGTGTTACAAGATCTTCCTATTACTTATGGTGATTTTCCCCAATTAAAAGGGGTCTTAAAGGCATTGACTATTGAACAACTGTTGGATCTCAGCCCTCAGTTAGGCCTGGAAATCTAAAATTTCCTAAAGAAAGAGGACATCTTGGAGATCCTTAAAATCGCCCAGCAGACCCTTATTTTTCTGGATGCACATATGTTGATATTTTAGTAAACAAGCGTAAAGTTTGTGCCATTGTTAAAAGTGGGGCACAAATAAATATTGTATCCATCAAAAATGGTGAAGCAATTGGGCCTTGATCCTGACCTCATTTAGATAAAAGATCTGGTACAGAGGGCCCTCAGTCCACCACTTCAGAAGGAGCATACAGCACTTTGCCACTGCAATTCAGCTCACTGGTAGTATTTGCTCCTGCTATTATCTTCCCAAACCAAAACTATGATTTCTTATTTGTTATCATTTATGAGAGTTCAAGGTGTAAAAACCGTTTTTGAGGAAAAAACTATAAATCTTGGTAAAACTCTGCCATTTATTTTTCAAGCGTATTTATGAGACCCCAGCGCCTTGAACACCAGGGGTGTCAACCTAGTCTTCAAAAACGGTATTGCTTCACTAGCTATCAGTGGATTTGATCCCATTTACAGAAGTTATCTAATCAGATTGCAGTGTCTACGGGGATTCTGCTATGCCTAACTCTAACCTAACCATTCCGCTGGGCCACTAACTATATTGGGCATTAAAGTTAAGTTGGAAATCACTCAAGGATTATATGGTGAGATCTTGGCGCCATTTTTTCCAATTTGGAGCCTATCACCACTCCTGGGATCATTCTCCTTGACCACGGCAAAATTAAGGTGCTATTAGCTTATTTATATCCATACACCATTTATGTAAAGGGACATCAGATTATCACTTTTTTCATATGTTACCTGTTAATGGAATTCTAAAATTGTCTTTGATTTTGGCTACTTTAATGATTTATGCCCTATTAGCAAGGTGGAGCAATCCATTTGCTACTTAGTATAATGAGAAAGCTTAACTGTATTAACTGAGGAGGAAAAATCAAGAGATGGCCATTTTTGAAAAGTACAGAACTATTTTTGCAAAAGATAACCGTGATTTGAATTGTGCTAATGATGTAATTCACCATCTTTTACCGGAAATTATCCGCTCATTTGACTTATGCAATTGGATGTTCAAAAGTGGCTGATGTAGTAATTAGCACCAAACTTAATCATCTAGTGCAGTTATGGTTGCTGGTGCCTTCCAAGAGTTTTTGGGCCTCTCCTGTGTTAATCATCAAAAAAAAGTTGGTTCTATCCGGGTGGTTATAGACTATTGAAAGCTGAGTAACATTAAAAAAAGATTTCTTATCCATTACCATGGATTGAATATGCACTTGACCATTTAGGTATTGCGCAATACTTTTCAGCCATGAATTTAATCTCTGGCAATTAGAAGATAGAGCTTCCCCCAGTGGAACAGGAGATATAATTTATGATTATGGCCCAAGGCCTTTATTAATTAACTAGAATGCCGCAAGGGTTGTGCAACGCCCCAGTGATCTTTCAGAGGGCAATGGATAGTATCCTTGGTGGTCTGAAAATTTCTTGTTTTCTCTCTTAGCCAAATGATATCTATTTTTCTAGAACATTCAATAAAAACTTAAAACACTTGAAAGAAGTTTTTTGCCGCCTTGCTAAGGAGGATCTGAAAATCAAACCAAAAAGTGAAATTTTTCCGTGAACAGTTGTATAACTGGGTTTTGTCATTGACAAACATGGCTTGCAGCCTCAGCCCGCAAAAGTTGATGCTATTAAGTGCATGGCACGACTGAGTAGTAAGAGTGACGCCCAAGTTTTCCTTGGGATATTTGTTATTATCAGCAATTTGTAGAACTTTTCAGTAAGATAGGTGAACCTCTATTTCAACTCCTTGTAAAAATGGCGTACCTTCTTATATTTATTTGAGACAAGCTGACCAGGGGACGGACATTACCAAAACTAAAAATATACTAAAAACTAACATAACTACTTGGTTCAAACAAAACGCCCTAATGAGCAGATTGAGTGAAACGCTTCAAAAACTGACTAACCAGGTGGGTAGCTGAAGCCGCTTATCCCTCCATGGCGGAAGGGGAGAGGGGTCAGGGGGCTTGTCTTCGGCAGCCTCTTCAGCAGCAGCTTCTTCCTCCCATAGTAGAGTGCATGTCACAGCAGTCAGTAATGGAGTTGTGGCATCTGCGGCATGGGGTTTGATATCACTAATAATTAGAATTTCATGGAAATTGCCAGCTAGATAAATGGCACTGAGATATTTGGTTAAAGTTTTTCAGCTTTGATTCAGGCGTCTGGGAGTTTAATGAACGTGGCAATGTTGGTTCAGGGTTATTTTTGCTTTTGGATTCCATGCTATAGTTGCCACGTTCTGGATAGCATCATTTGCATTTTTGTAATACTGGTTCACCGATATTTTACTTTTTGAAGTTAAGGTTGCAGGGATAACAGGAGGTGGAATTCCTCCTTTGAGTATTGCTACTAATTTAATGACTGCTTTACGCAGGGGATGACAATCTGGTGTTGCAGCTGCTTTGAATGCAAGCTGGTGATCACTGCGAAACAATTTGGCATTTGGCTGTGGGGTATAAAATCAAGGGGGGTATTTGGCGTCCCATTCTGCATTAATAAACCGCACAATTTGCAGAGATGGTTCTTCAATGAACTTACCTGATTAGTCAATTTCAGCCAATAATTCCCATGGGTTTTGGTTGAATTGGATTGGGGAATCAGCGTACTTTTGAGGTTTGGTTGAATCATTTTGAGGAAGCATGGGATCAAACTGGGATCCAATCCGATGCTTGATTGGATGAATTATTTATGGAATTGGGATGAGGAGGAGTCTTATTGGTGGCTGCAGGTTGGCATACCTTTTAGTGAACCAAAAAATTGTCAACTGGCCTATGATAAACTACGGCTTTACCTGACCTAAGCACCCCTTCTAATGTGCCCTGATTTTGAAAAGCCTTTTAACAATCAGATAGATGTTTTACTTACAGACTTTGGGGAAGTGTTATCTCAGATGAACCTGGTGGAATTGAGCATCCTGCGGCCTTTTTTGCTTTATTAAGACGTTCAGGAACAGAACTATATGACAACTGAGAAGAAGTGACTGGCAGTTATATACACATGTAAACACTTTCATGTTTATGTCCATGGAGTGCATTCTACTGTAGAAACTGATCATGCTTCTCTACGCTGGTTGCAAAATGTAAAAGAGCTTGAAGAAAGACTGTCCCGCTGGGCTTTAGAATTAAAAACTTGTAATTTTGACATTTAGCATGGGCCCAGCATTAAGCATCAAAATGATTATGGGTTATCTCGCCTGCCTACTGTGGCCTTGGTGGCTGATGTGGACAATGAATAATATAATATGATGCTAACTCAACAGTATTATAATGAACCTGTGGAAGTTCAGAGATGCTTAGAATATTTTTTATGGAAGGACGCCGCTGTTCAAAATGAGAGGCTTTACAAGGTTGAAATAAACAGCAATTTTGGATACCTCAACTCACTGGCAAGCTGATATTATTAGGGCCCATAAGGCGATGGGACATGGCAAAATTAGAAGCATTTAAATTACTGAAACAGCATCATTACTGGGAGTCAATGGATTTTTATTTTCATGAAACTCTCCGCTGTTGCTAGTAATGTCAAGTGGAAGAACCTAATAAAAAGCCACCTACCTTTAGTTAGATGAACCTATTTTGCATGACATACTGTTTCTATGGACGTTGTGGCCCATTGACCAATAATATACGTCAATTTAAATATATAACTGTGGACATTTATCACCTCACAAAATGGGTCTAAGTCAAAGTGGTCAGGGATGTGAGTGCTATGATCACAGCAAAATTCTTCTTAGATGACGTTATCTATTGTCATGGATGATCCCATTTTTTATTAACTGATAATGGGACTAACTTTACATCCCAGATGATTTCTAAGCTGAATGACTTAATGGGTATACTTGGGGTGTTGTCCACACCCTACCACATGAGACAAATGGCCCATAAACAAGTGAATGGTTCATTGGGATTTTACATAAAATATTTATGTAGAAGATGTCTAGTTGGAACTTTTTCTTGTCCTCCGCCGTTTTTGCTCAAAATATCTCATATTACTCCGCCATGGGTCATTCCCCGTTTGCATTACTATATGGAAAAAAACCATTGATTCCCCCAATCTTATATTTTTATGTCTCAGTAAAGCAGAAATGACTTCCAAGAAAAATTTATAAATATTAGTGCAGATTTTTATACAGCTACAAAGCGCTGCATAACCCAATGCACTAAAATTAGAAAATAAAATCTTATGAATGATATTGCTTGGACCATTGGCCATTACCCCACTTTACTGTAGGGAACTCAAGCTATATTATAATAATCATGGGTTTGGACGAACTAGAAAGCTGGAGCACATTTATATGAGCCCTTTGAGATCACCAAAAAGACATTCACAGATGCCTACACTTTGCGAGATTTTGTTAAAGGTTACCTTATTAATTGGGTGCATGAGAAGTTCTTAATAAATTTCCATCAGAGTTCTAGGCTAACGGTCTCTGAACACAAATAAGTTAGTTTCCCCCAAGTATCTTTGTTACCTGATGTTTGGTCAAGTGGGTAAAAGGTTGTAATCAGGTTTAACCAACTATCTGGATATCATAATATTATATCTAATTTTTATTGTATCTAATAAATAGATAGCAGATTTGAGTGAGGTAGTTGTACTACCCAATGATTCTGCTTTTATAAGCAGTAGCCTAAAGTATTTATTATACTATTTGGCAGATCCCTAAAAACCCACTGGTACAACCCTCATCACTTACACTTTTGGCTTATGATACCATGCCTTAATACAGTTCCCTATTCCCATTCCTTTTTTAAAAATTACTCGTTATCATCCAGTTCTATTGTAAAACATCAGTAATAATATCATTATTATATATCTAGGCCATCTGGCCATGATTAAAAATGTTTGGTGATTAACGCTTTTCAAGGAAATTACTCCAACATCTAACTTTTGGTTATTTGGCCCAATTCAAATATTATCAAATTACTCTACCAATTTTGTGGTGCTCCTTGCTAACTAGAGAAGCACCAATGAGAACGGTGGTAGAACGGTCATGTCTGAAGAAAATTGTTAAAGGAGAGGGGGTCTTTTTTAGAGTGAAGAAGTATCATCTTACTAGGAAAACTATTTGAGCAGGGCTCATGAGTCTTTGGAAGTACTTGATACTGTAAGGTGCTTGCTTATTTCCAAAAATAACTCTTTTATTACTGAATTTTATCTCTCCTTGTGTAAGTTTTTGGCTAAACTATTGTCTTCTTAGAATAATTTGAGTTGTTGTGAATCAACCTTTGCACTTAGAATCTTATGCTCTTGCGCCAGTTTCAACAGACTTTAGAGGCTACCCAACTATTAATCATAATAGCTTAAGTGGAATCTCCAAGTAGATTTTTGAGTCTTTAGGGAAATCACTTGCCAAAATTTTCATCACTAAGGAAAATCTCTGTTAACTAGAAACATGCAAAATTTTTGTAAAAACATGGAAAAATTGTAACTAGAAAAGAGAATATCTATATACTAAATTCAGGGACATTTATAGATTTAGTTAACGTCTGGGATCGCGTAAGGTATGGCAATTTCCAGAATGATGCAGCGGAATGTGGAGGAAACCATTAGACATGATCTTTCCTAATTGATTCATCAGGTTCAGATGATCTCAGAATAGCAAGATTTTATCAACTAATCTAGAAGACATAGAAGAAATTTGAGCCTTTAGCTGCTTGTCTTGGATTTCATCACTCATGGCGATTTTGATAGCTTCCATGGTACAGAACTCCTTTGCGCGGATTGTGAATTATACACTGATCAAACTTATATCAAACTAGCACAAATCTCATCAATCCAGACAATCATTTTGTTGTGGCACTACTCAATTTCAGCAATAAAACTAAATTACCATTGATGGTAGTGAAGTAGCTCAAGTATGCCCTAATTTGAGTTTTTGGCATAAGGCTAATGATTCCAAATTTGGTAAGATTACATTTTAGAATGCTGTTCAAATCCCTGGATGTAAATTTCTCCATAATAGTTCCTTTTTAGTTTAAAATATAGCTTTTAAACTAACGCTATTAATATAATATTTTTTAAATCATAAACCTGACTTCTTTTTATCATCCTGAGCCTTTTTCCGCTTATCTAGAGTTAGCCCATTTTGTGTTTCAATCAATTAAGACATCCAACTTAGTACTTTTATATTTTTCTATCTACTCCTCATTCCCGCATTTTTACTAGAAGTTATGACTTGAAGCATGACATTGCCATCAAGTCTTTGTAGTATACACCCTTCAAAACGGCACCAAGAGATAAGTTTGTGTGGACTAAGTAACTTTATGGAAGAAATCTCTGGGTTGACTTAGATCCAGCAGAGGCAGGAAAGTGCTTGTGATAAGTATCAATCAAGTTATGAGCATGGGTGCAATTTAGGCTGGAACCCAACTGTTTGCTGAAGCATAAGACTTTCCACAATAATATATACTCCAGACTTCTCCTCACTCAATGGGAGGCCACAAACTCTTACTTCCCATTTTGATTTCTCTTTACAAGTTAGAATTACGAGGTCTCAGGAGGGAGACCTCCAAAATGGTATAAACTTTGTGTAGTTTACTGCAAAAGTTGGTTGTAAAGTAAGAAAAGCACTGATTGAAAGGCGACAACTATTAGGTTGAATCTTTTAAGTAAGTGACAACAAATTCACTCTGGAAAAACTGTAACTTGAGAAAAACAACTAGGGACCTCTATTACATTCAATCTTCAATGAAGAAGTTTATATGATAAATATTTTATTTGAAAACTGTTTTATAAGAAAAAGCTAGGAGTTTTTATAGGCAGAAGGCGATTAACTCTTCATATAATTCACTGAAAATGAACTGATTAGTCTCCCAAAACTTCTGACCCTTAGGATTAACTTCTTAATGATATCAAATTTTTTCATCTTAGTTAATCCTTAGCAGTGTAATCTTTCACAGATTGGTAGACATCCCCTTGTGTTAGGAACCATACACAGATGGTCTGGGGGCTGTATTACCTGATTATGACTACTAGCTACCGTCAAAACAAGCGTTAAACGCTTTGGTAGCTTTTTCAGCACTAGTGGTGCCCAACCCAAAATAGGAAGCTGCCACACATTTTTGTTTGCAAATGGACCAAATAAAGGAATTGTTAGAAATAACAAATTTCCTAATATGGCATATCAGCTAACAGCCTAAGAGTCTTATCAGAAGGTAAGGAAGCTTTGAGGAAACTTTTGCCTGGCGCTCACTTTAGCTGGTGGACAATGGCAGACAGCATCGCAGTGGGATCATCAGCGACATGGGGCATGAGGTATAGTTGTGGGTTTTCTTCATTTATGAGGCCAGCGGTGTCTATTGCCTCAACATATTGAGCAAGTTGAGCTCAGCGAATGTGATGAGAGCCAGCACACAAGTTTAAGACTTGATGCGCTAGTGGGTTTTGGGATAATTGTGTTTAAAAAGAGAAGTTTTTGCCATGTTGATGCAAGCATGGTTTCCTCAAAAGCAAGTTCCTCGATTTCATACTTCGCATCTTTTTCAAAACCATGAGAAGATCGGGGATGGGAATACCCTTAAAAAGGGGCTCCATCGCCCCATGAAGTTGCTGGTGAAGTAGGGTGTTGACAAAGGCAGCTGCAGCTATAACTGCCATTTTATTGATATCTTTGTATATCTAGGAAAACCGTTTTCAGGGAAAAATGGGCAGGGCTGCAATTTGGGGATTTCAACAAAAAATATCCCCAAAGCAAAATTCAGCTTGACATGGTATGGTCATTCATCATCATTAATCAATTTAGGAGCCTCAAATGGATTGGATTCATCCAGCACTGGGTCAGCCACCGGAATTGGGGCAGTGGCAGAAGCTTATTGGCCACGTGCTGTTGACCAGGGCAGCTCAGCTGAAACTGGTCCATAAATCGAATCAGGATTTCATAATCCAGTCAAATTTTGAGCAGAATTTTAAAATTTGAATTTTGAATGGCTTTTACTTATGAAGCAGCACCAAATTGCCCCAAGTTTGGGGCTGGAGGATTGAGCCCATAAAAAATTGGGGTTAAACGGCTGCATACTCAACGCCTGAGGGATGAGTGGTGGAAGCGGTTGAAGTGATACCTGTAGGGCACTTGCACTTTGAGTGGTCAATCTCAAAGCACAAGGGGCAAATGGCGCAGCCAATTTTAATGCGCGCCAAGAACAGGTGATCAGGGGCGGACCTGATCACAGTGTGTGGGGAATTGTAAGATGTCTTTGCTATGAAATGCTTTGGTAGCTTCATAAAAATGATCTTAATTATTCAGTGCCATTGTTTGAATGATCCACCCTGGCAATTTGACTAATGGCTACCAAGCCCACATAAAAATGCTTATTTAACAACTTTGGGGATGATCCTCTAAAACATCAATTAAACCCAATCATCATATTATAAACTTTGGTTAATTATGACTAATAAATTTGACATCAACCATCACTAAATAATAGATTGCATTTAACAACCTTCAAAATTCTAATTGGCAAGAGAGGTAGATAATATGGTGTTGGGATTTTTGCCCATATTTCTCATCCTGCTAGATTACCTGGTGTCGCTAGGGAAAAATTACTCAAGGCGAAGTGAATTGGATATCAATTGGCCTAAATTTTGGAGGAACTATGTTTGGGGGCCTTATAAATATTCGCCTAGTCATATCCATTGGGGGATTGATCCGGATGAATACCTAAGATCTCATTGGGCAGAGTGGCTGACTGAATAGGGGCATCTGATAGTGATTAACTATCAGGTGTACCAATTGGGATTGGTCAGGTTTCATCACTGACTGATTGGGAATGAATAGTGAGTTGCGAGGCGAGTGATGCCACCTGCAACTAGCAAATTGATTGATTGGTGAAGTGACCTGCCATAATGGTAAAAAGTCTTATTACGAAAGCAGATCGCTAGCCAATTATGGTTGGTTCACTTGGATTGAGAGGAAAATGTTAGGGACACATTTCCAACTCTTTCCATTTGAGGTCTCAAGGATGTCCAATGACAGAATCCTAGCCAGGATGGGGGAGACCATCACTGCCATGATGAGGAAGGTTGATTCAACAGCAACGGCTGCCATTTCATCAAAGAGGTGTCAACTGAGGGTTAGATGGCTGAATCCCCTACTATATAATTCCCTAGGATTCACTATAATAAAAAACATTGAAAAACACAGACATTAAATACCTAATTTTAGTATTATTAATATTATTAGTAATACTTTCAATTTAGTGTATAGTTAGACTATCAGCATATAGTGTGAAGTTCCATCTCAAGGATATTATTGCAGAAGGCAATAATGAAAGACTCTCAGAGAGAAGAGTAGAGATCTGAGCGGGGATATAGAGATGAAGGGAAACACAAATAAGGGATAGCTGCTGACTGTGTGTTGGGCCAAAAGAGACTGTCATCAGGATCTTGACAAAGATTGAGTGGACAGTAATATAGGGAACAAATCCCTATGATTATGACTTATCAAGTATTTAATCAGAAGTACTGGCTTAAGCATTGGGCAAAATAATAGTTGTAACTCAACTACGGATAATAGTCTCCATACTATTATTGGATAATACATTCTATACAATGTGAAGTGCATGAGGAAACTGAACCCGTGCAGTAAAAAGATTACTGGGTTGACAACCGATAATCAACCTAGAGTAAATTTTTACAGGTTGGTGCTCACTACAGGGGTAGTTGAGTAAAGAGTCTATTTATAATGTCATATAAAGAAGTTGTTTCCAATTTTGGAAATATGTTACTGAAGGAAGTAACGAAGATAGAACGTGAAGTGGATCACGTTCAGTGGCTTTCACCCAGCTCAGCAGTGGAGTTCCGTTTGAAGCCAATTGAAGATACTCAAGTTCAGGGAAAGGACTTGCAGCCTAGATATGGAACTATCTAGTGCTGCAAGGAAACCAGTTCCACCAGACATCTACTTGAGATGAAGAGTATCAGCAGGGCCAACTTGGGTTGGAATTGGGCCCGCTGTAAATAGTACTGAGGAGATAGTGTTTAGATGAGGCATTGGACGAAATAAGAAGCAATCAATCCAGAGAATTGGATTGCCATACTAATGAAGAGATGAAGTCAAAATAGGAAATGATTGATCTGAGATAGTGGAGGAAATCATTTTATTTAATAACGCTCAATCACTGGTCAGAAGTTGCTGGAGACAAGTTCATTACTTCAGGAGAAATTGGATGAAGCTAAAGAGGCCATAATGACCTGTGTAATTAAGGATAGCCATGAAGACTGAAAATCGTTTTCAGGAGAAAAACGAGCTGGACAATTGGATGAAACTGTTGGCTGATGAAATACAAAGATCCAAAAGCATCAGTTGCTGAATAAGAAATGAAATTAGGGCCGGTTGGACGAATTTCCAGTTAGGATTAAAGCCTAAATCAGCATGAGCTGCCTGAAGTTAGCAAGTATGGCCTATATATGAGGAAATAGAGCTGCTGGTCATATAGGGAGAAAGGTCAATACTACTCAGTAGTAATGAGTCTTGGAGAAAATAATCACAATGTTACCAGCGGACCTCTGAACCATTAAATAGTTGTGTCCTGAGATTTTGGTCAAGTCCCAGAAGGGGCCCATTGAACCAAATGGTTGGTTAAATCTTAAGAGGATAAGATTTTGAACCATGATAACTGGTAGGTTTAAGTACCCAGGACTCAGTTAGTATGAAGGGAAAAGAAGGACCTCTGAGCCTTTTTGTAGGTTGCAAGTCCCATTGCAAAAGGATAACACAAAAAAATATATAAAATATTAAAATATCGATTTTATGTTCTAAGAGCTCCGGACCTAAGAAACACAAGAAATCCTGATGGACAAATGGAGAAAATTCCACCCTCAATGAGATGAAATTATCAGCTGGGGTAGCTGAAAGTATCAACCTATTGGTTGATAAAGAGCAACTCTCTGATCTGTCAGAAGGACAGCAAGAGAAGATGCTCAAATTATTGAAAAATATCTGAGAGTATTCGCCCAAAAATGACCAGGAATTGAGATACACATGAAGTAAAATTACAAGGTCAATAATGGGGAAATCTGCCAATCAGGACAAATTGAGACAATTCCACGTTTTTGGGTCTCTCAATGAAATAGGATTATCGGTTGGGGCAACCAAAAGCATCAACCTATTGGTTGATTGGGAGCAGCTCGCAGATCTGCCAGAAGGGCAGAAGGAGGAGGTTCTTGAATTATTTGTGAAATATTGGGAAGTGTTTGCCCAGGACTCCTTCGATGAGTTACGCCAGTATCTGATAAATTTTCCAATACTGAAATATCCGAATTTTGATTGGGAGTTTATCATTCAAACAATGCTTTGTTGACAGCAATTGGCGCCGTACTGAGCCAAGTAGATGAACTTGGGGATGAGCATCCAGTGGCATATGTGAGCTGGACACTCTCAACTGCTGAGAGGAACTATACCATGACAGAGCGTGAATGCCTTGTGGTCATTTACGCATGTAAGCAGTTTCAGGTGTATGTCCATAGAATGCACTTTAAGGTGGTGACAGACCACTCTTCGCTGCGTTGGCTGCACAATCTATGGGAACCAGAAGGACAACTGGCCCAATGGGCACTTAAGATTCAGGCTTACAATTATGAGATAGTCCACTGAGTGGGGGCTTCTCATCAGAACGCGGATGGCTTATCGCGGTTACCAATGGTACAGTTGGTATACCCGCAGGTGGATGAGCTATTCCAGAGAATGGTTGAAGGAAGAATCAAGGACGAGCCTTGAGAAATTCAAGGTGCGCTTTGAAAAGTGATGGAAAACACTGAGACTATGGATAGACAAGTATTCAAGACAATAAACAGGAAGCGGCTATTATTCCTAAACCTGTCAAAAAGGGCTGCAATAGTACAAGCAGCTCATAAGGTTGTCAGGCATGGAGGCCTGAAAAAACAACTGACCATATTCACCAGTATTATTACTGGGAATTGATTAACTATGATGTTGCGGATCATCTGGCTTGTTGCGTGGAATGACAGCTGCATAAACCACATAAGAATAAAACTGGATAATGACTGGTCTGACCTGGATTCACACGGCACATGGTGTCCATCAACATGCTGGGACGATGGCGATGAGCACAGGAGGAGTCAAGTACATCATAGTAGCCATCGACCATCTGACAAGATGGGTCAAAACAAAAGTCCTAACCAAAGTTGATGCTACCAGTACAGCGAGATTCATCCTGGATCAAGTAGAATACTGGCATGGATGTTCACAAGTTCTACTGAGTGACAATGGGACCAACTTCACATCTCATGTGATCCCAAGGCTAAATGAATAATGGGGATCTGAGGGGTCATGTCAGTACTATACCGGCCAGAGATGAACATACTGGTAGAATGGGTCAATGGGATGTTGGCAGTGACGCTGAGGAAGCTAGTTGCAGGGAGAACTTCCGCATGGGGAATGCACCTGAGTTCAGTGACATTCGCCTACAACATTAGTCATCATACAGTGACAGGAAAAACACCGTTTGAATTACTATATGAGAGGAAGGCCGCGTTGCTGCCAATATTATATTTGGTAGTAGAACCTACATTGGGGATGAGTACCAAACAATACTTGAACCGACTGACAAGTCTCCTGATCATTATGCAATTGTAAGCATTAAATATGACCTTGAAGAAAAGGATACAAGCGAAATCGATGGATGACAAGAACTGACCGGCATTGGAAGAATATCAAATAGGAGAAAGAGTCGCCTATTGCTATACGCATGGTTTTGGATGAAGAACCAAATTGGATGCGTTGTGGTCGGGTCCATTTAAAGTAATTTCCAAGATGGTAACTGATGCTTACTCCATCAAGAATCTTTTGGATGGAAGAGTAGTAAAATTGAGTCCACACCAAGTATCTAAAGCGTTGGATCAAAGAAAAAAATAAAAGAGTTCTCAAAGGACTGATGAACCATTAAGTTGGTCATGTTCTGATTAGGGCAAGTTTGAAAAAAGGACCTCTGAACCATGGAAAACTGGCAGGTTTAAGTACCCAGGACCCAGTTTGGGGGAAAAGATGGACCTCTGAACTGAAACAAGGTCAAGTCCCATAGAAAAAAGAGAATAAAGATTAAAAAGATAAAAGATATTAGAAAAAAAGATTTTTAAATGTATAGAAAAATGAGCCGCTATATTTTTATAATTTTTATTTTTATTGGTCATCCTCAGTATGGGGATGATTTCGCCTATGTCGCCTCTTTGGGGAGGGAGGATGGATCACGGTAGGAAGGAATAGCCCATCAAAATTGATATGCAATTAGAAACTTGTGAGGGCGAGACCTACACAAAACTACGTTCATTGTGTGGATGCCGAGCCCTGAGAAAATGTGACTAGGGGAAGGGAAATTGATATGTCAGAAGAAGCCAATCGCAAACCCTGGAGCGGGGAGGAAAACAGCAATAGAGAAAGAGGCAATTGGTGAATAACCCCGAGTAATCCCAATAAGGCACCAGTGCTAGAAGATTTGTCTTGAGCGCCTATTGATGGGCTTCATCAAGGACACTGGACATGTGAGCTGGCAGCAAAGAAGGAATACTTGAGGGGGTTGTCAAATCATGCCCCTGATTAACGCCATCAATGGAAGATAGTGATGAGAAGCTCCGGAGAAGAGGTAGTTGTGCAAAGAGTGGATTGCATCCTGCAAACAATGACTATGAGCTTCACGGAAGCTAAAGCTGAATGACCGAAGGAAGCCAGGCAAGGCTGAAAGCTTCGTTGACCAACTTCAAAAAACTTGGCCAGCAAAGTGAAGAGCATAAGTGGCAGTATCCCAATCTAGAAGGTTGTCCAGATCAAAGGGATTCAGCGCTAATGTTAACGCCTCAGTGACTTGGGCCTGGAGTTCAGCGTAGGGGAGCTCAAAGTGTATGCTATTCCCAATTTTAAAGCTCAGAAACCAGTACAGTGGGTTTGTAGAATTGACCAAGTTGGAAAAGGAACTCAGGAAGCAAGTCTAACCCAGCCAATAATGAACGATCCAGAGTGACCAGAATGATCTCTGGAGCATCGATGATGATGTTTGGAGTATCAGCAAAAGGAGCCAAATCCAGGAGGGTTTCAAAGTCCAACTCAGGAATTGACTGCAAAGGAAGAGTCAGCTGAGAGTTGTTTAAATGATGGCCAGCCTGGTTTCAGAGGTATTGGTTACTGTTTCTGGTAATTTGATGGAAGGACTAGCCGCTTGTGCCAGACTAGGCGTATGAGTCCTGGAAGGACCATAGAAGAGGTTCTGTTGAGCATCCTGACTCATCTTCTGGAAGAGGCGGAGATCTAGATCTGACAGACTGTTAAGAAGCTGCTGGTAGCGAGACTCTAAATTTGACATATGAGCAGGACTAGAGGGGGGATGTCAGACTTATAGAAGTTGACATTATGCACTCTATAATCCATTAGGCTCCAATTTTGGGGAAATTAATCTTTGAATAAATGAGATAAGCTTTCTAAGGAAAGAATTAAGAATGACTTACAGCCAAGAGGTTATGAGCAAAATAACGTGGGCGAATAGAAATAAGTATTCTTAATCAAGCCACAAAATGAACATTGATGGCAAGAGTCTCCTGTTTAAGATGAGGAGAGAATCAGGAATTCAAGAATGCCGGACCAAGAAACCTGAATATGACAATGGGTCATATGCCCTGATGGGGTGAAAACTGGATCCTGGGACTAATATCATCACAAGTAAATCGATCAGCCCAGCATGACAGCAGATTGTGGGGACCACACTCTGAGTAGGAACTAGCGAGGAGGAAGAGGAAGAGCGCTGTATACCGAAGGTTATCTCAAAGCAGCGTTGAGTATTGATGAGTTTACTCTGCTTGAAACAATGAAGTATTTGAACAGGTGTCTGAAGTGGTGTTCTCATGCCCTGGTCCTTTTCTCACTAGAAATCTACGCAAGAGGGGGATGTGTTGGGATTTTTGCCCATATTCCCAGCCTGCTAGATTACCTGGTGTTGCTAGGGGAAAATTTCCTAAGATGAAGTGAATCGGAAATTGGTTGGCCCAAATTTTGGAGGAACTACGTTTGGGGGATTTTGAGATATTCTCCTGGTTGTATCCATTGGGGATCAATCCAGATGAATACCTAAGATCTCATCGGGTGGAGTGGCCAACAAAATAGGGGCATCTGATAGTGATCAACTATCAGGTGTACCAAGTGGGATCAGTCAGGTTTCATCAACAACTGATTGGGAATGAATAGTGAGTTGCAAGGCGAGTGATGCCGCCTGCAACTAGAAAATTGATTGATTGGCGAAGTGGCCTGCCATAATGGGTAAAAAGTCCCATTACCTAAGCAGGTCGCTAGCCAATTATGGTTGGTTCACTTGGATCTAGAAGAAAATGTTAGGGACACATTTCCAACTCTTTCCATTTGAGGTCTCAAGGATGTCCAATGACAGAATCCTAGCCAGGATGGGGAAGACCATCACTGCCATGATGAGGAAGGTTGTTCAACAGCAACGGCTGCCATTTCATCAAAGAGGTGTCAACTGAGGGTTAGATGGCTGAATCCCCTACTATATAATTCCCTAGGATTCACTATAATAAAAAACATTGAAAAACACAGACATTAAATACCATTTTTTAGTATTATTAATATTATTAGTAATATTTCAATTTAGTGTATAGTTAGACTATCAGCATCTAGTGTGAAGTTCCATCTCAAGGATATTATTGCAGAAGGCAATAATTGAAAGACTCTCAGAGAGAAGAGTAGAGATCTGAGCGGGGGTATAGAGATGAAGGGAACCTTAAATCAGGGATAGCTGCTGATTGTGTGTTGGGCCAAAAGAGACTGTCATCAGGATCTTGACAAAGATTAAGTGGACAGTAATATAGGGAACGAATCCCTATGAGTATCACGTATCAAGTATTTAATCAGAAGTACTGGCTTAAGCGTTGGGCCAAATAATAGTTCTAACCCAACTATGGATAATAGTCTCCATACTATTATTGGATAATACATTCTATACAACGCGAAGTGCATGAGAAACTGAACCTGTGCAGTAAAGAGATTACTGGGTTGATGACCAATAATCAACCTAGAGTCTTTTTTTACATATGGTCAACTGATTATCAAAAAATCCCCTCGCTTGACCAGATTATCCAGAAAGACAATTTTTCATAAGGCAATTGATTCTTCTTTAGGCTTAACAAACAATCCTAGTTTAGAGGTCCATCTACAGGACTTAAACAACTAGTTATTTCAGTGGTCCCCTTCTCGCTGCTGCCTCTGTTGAGCACGGTCCTTTGGCCTCATGCCATACTAGGACTACTTAAGCATTGTTGCTGGTCATAGCCTGGAAAACTTGTACTCCCCCAGGTTGGGCTCTCCATTTGCAATCAAAGAAGATCTTCTTCATTGTTAGGGACTACTTATGGTGGATCTAATTTCAACCCATCCTGATCCTAATGACATACTTTAGCACCTTGGAACTAATTATTGCAGACCCAGTTACAACCTGTCAGACATTTGCCCTCATGGCCTCAAGAAAATAATGTTTTGGGTCAAAATGGGCTGAAATGGGGAAATGTTGGACATTTACAAGTCTGCAATAACGCTAAGATCAACGCAAAGTATAACAAACTTATCAGCCAAAAAGCCCTGGCTGATTTTCAGTAGAACCTCGCAAAATGGAGTAATATATTTAAAAACACTAAACGGTCAATTAACACAAAGTTGGGCAGTTGAATTGCCCCAACCATGTGATGGAACCTGGGGAGTCTATCAGAGCTTTCTCTACCAGCCAAGTCCAGTCTCTTTCAAACACCTAAGCGGGGACCACCCCTTTTATGGCTTGGCAGAAGTCCCCCAAGGTGCAATAATTTTAGCTTCTGGTGATTGGCTGAGATACATTAAATAGATACCCCAAGGATACATATTGTTTAAAAATTTCCCCCATCTGTCATTCAGCCATAGTGAAGTGAGTTTTCCAAGTTTTAATAGACTAAATTACCATTTTCCTAATTCAGAACTACAAAGCTAAAACTAACCATTGAAGTAAAAAACTTTTCTTTCTCGTTGCAAACACTTTTGCAACCTATTCAATTCAAGACTAAATCTAGTTTGATAATCTCACAGAGGAGATTAGTCTGCGCCCATGTCTGGGAGCAGTTGGGCAAGCAAGGCAAGAGGAGCAGGCGGAAGGCCCGCGGCCTCCAACATTTGAAAACACCCCCGGAGAATCCAGCAGAATAGACAAAAATCTCAAAAAACCAGTGGTCACAATTTTCCCAGAGATACTCGCGTGGCAAGCATGATGCAACCAGTACATCAACACGCCACACTCCCAGCCACTTTTGTTGGTGGAATTTGGAGTCCGTGTGTATCTGGACATCCAAAAAACGGCCTTATGGGAAAAATTTTGTGAAGATGTACACAAAATTTTCCCAACTGTGGTGTACGTTGCACCTCACTCCATGTCGCGCAGTTGGCTGGACCTAGGTTTCAAAAGTAAATTAGCAGCAGATGAGGCTGCAGTGGTGCGCATAGTGGTTGACCTCCCCAAAGGGCAATGGGTCATCGAAACCAAATGCACCAGATGGACAAAATCAAACCAAATTTTCCTCACGTTTGACTTTTTGCCTACTACGGTAAAATGTGACATTTTGGAGCAACACCTGAAAGATGGTCTCGCCATATATGACGAAATACAGTCTTTTGAAATGCAACGTTTTAAGCTGATGCCACACCTGTGCACCAGCAAAGCCATCGCAGTTCTGACTCCAACTGAGGAGATCACGAAGGACCTAACCCAGATCCCGCACTCCACCTTTATTGACATCGCAGGGCATACCACCCACCCATTCCGGGTAACAGTGGACAGCGCGCCCCCCATTTGCACCCACTGTGACGCATTTGGCCATAAGGCGCATGCATGCCCCATCAAGGAGGGCGTCACATTCCAAGAGCACCCCTCAGTGGCCATGGCCAGCGGAGAGGTGCACTATGAACCAACCTCAAGCACTAAGGAGGCTTTCCCATGGGGAGCACAAGGCTGCTACCTATTGGTAAAGCCCATCTCCCCGAAGGAGCAGAAGAAGGCCAAGCAGGCCCATAGGGCCACGGCCAAGGAAGCGGCCAAGGCCACCACCACCATCCCACACTCACAACGCCAGGAGGACATGGAGACCTTCATGGTGGAAGCGACTCAGGAATCCATCACCCAATCAGATTGGGAAGCCCATGCTGAGCAGGCCACTCAATCCGAGGATCTGATGGGAGATTCAATCTCACCCAATCGCTGCACCCAAGCTCCGGTTGAAACTGACTTGGGACCTATCCCAACTGAACATTCCATTTGACCTGCTCAATGGTGCACTGAACTTATCTGCACCACAAAAAATTTGTCCGACGTCGGGAAAACAAAAAGCAAAGGCCAATGCCAATGTGACACTTTCCGCAAAAATTAACAAAAACCCCGATAGCATTGCTGCTAACACCCAAACTGCTGTGAAAGCCCGTGGGGACCTTGAAGAGGCTGTTGGGCCTGGGGGTCTACCCCCTCACACCTAAGGTGCGATGGGGGAAACCTTCACTCTAGGGATGCTGAATATCGCCGGACTCAAGGCCTCCCCATCCTGGGCTAGGAAACTGAGTTTTTTACAACACAATTTACCCAGGGATATCCTGGCCATCCAGGAGTCCCACTGTCCATGAGGTTCTGAGGAAGCTTGGAAAACAATGCTCCTCCCATCCCTATCCTTTTGGTTGAAGCACTGTGGGGTGCTAATTTGGAAAAATAATTTTTTCAAATTTACATCCTCAGAAACATTCCTAAATGGCTGAGTGCTCATCGTCACCTTCTTGTGGGCCAACGTTGCGCATGCAATCATCAACATCTACACCCCAAACGGTGCACACGAGCGTCAGGAATTTTTCTCATTGGTCAAATCCCTCCCACTACCCCCTGATTTTTTCCTAGTTGGCGACATGAACTGTTGGCTAACCTCACCAACGGACCAGTGGCTGCCATCACACCACGCCCCACAGGGTCACGTAGAACTACACGTTCTAAAAGCCACCCTTGGGTTAATGGATGCGCTGCTGTGACATGCCCCACTGCTCGAAAACATGACGCATCCCCACGTCCACAACGGCCAATTAAGGTCCATGACCCACATTGACCTTATTATAACACCGGCAAAATTCCAACCCCACATCTCCCACTTCAAAGCAACGAAAATGGAATTCTCCGACCACCAACTGATCTCAATAACCTACCACTTACCCGTTACAGTTGCAAAGGCCCCACATTGGTGCAAAATCCGCCCCCCGAGCTCATGTTGCCAGGATTTTCCATGTGGGTGGAAGAGGCAACTTTGGCAAAATCATTTGTTGCACCATTTTGCACGGACCCCATTTCCACATGGGCAACTTTTAAAGAAGATACTATCCGCCACTATCGCCATCTCTCCTCTAGACGCTCATGAGCCACATCGGCAGTTATCTCCCACACTCTGGTGGAATTGGCCCACTTGGAGTCTAACATTCCAGCCACAGGATACAGCCCTGCATGGGGCCAGAAGTGGGCGGAGGCAGCCGCCCACCTCAACGCACTTGAAAGGCAACACAAACATCAGGTTTGTGTCCAATACAGGGCCACATGCATCACTAAAGGCGACAAGTACACCGCATACTTCTTTGAAAAATTTTTTGCACCATGCCAGAGTGTGGCCTGCACACAGGTGCGAAGATCGGATAATTCCATTGTGGACACACTGGCTGAAGTGGCAATCGAAACACAAAAATATTACTCCAAGTTATACTGAGCTGAACCAATTCAGCCAGCCAAAATGGTGGGATTTCTCGACTGAGCTCATATCTGCACCATTTTCTGATACCCGGAAATAATGAATTTAATTACTCCAAAATGAATTATGGACAGCCATTCACGGTGCGCCAAACTGAAAATGCCCAGGCCCAGATGGCATTCCATATGAGTTCTACAAAAAATAATTCAAATATATCACCATTGCTGCTAGCCTCACTTAACCAAAGCCTGTTAGAAACGCGCCTCCTACCAGGAGGACATGAGTCCTTCACTGTCACACTCTTCAAGAAAGGGGATAAGCTTGACTTAGCCAACTGGCGCCCCATTTCTCTAACAAACACAGACACAGAAATTTTAACAAAAATCATGGCTAACCATTTAGGGACTGTAGCATCTGCCACCATCTCCCCAGAACAATTCAGTTTCATCCCCAGAAGGTCAATTTGGGATAACGTGCACTCTGTGGCTAATGCATGTCAGTCCACAGCCTCTGGGGCACTTGTATTCTTAGACCAACAAAAGGCCTATGATAGAGTAAACTGGGAATACCTTAGGGCCTGCCTCCATCAATTCCGCCTACCCCCCCGCTTCATAAACTGGGCAATGCTGCTCACGGAATCTGCAACAATGGCAGTGCATGGCCCAGGCTTCCTAACGGAAGTAATCCGCCTTCAAAGGGGCTTGCGACAAGGGGACCCCCTCAGCCCACTCTTATACAACTTCAGCCTTGACCCACTACTGCGAAATGTGAATGCCCAACTCACTGGGGTCCATGTGCCAGGCCAAACCCCAGTCAAGATGATGGCATTTGCAGATGATTGCGTGGTGGGAGTGTCTAATAACAAAGATGCACACGCGCTTGAAACCCTCATCCAGGAATATTCCCGGGTAAGCAACGCAGCACTGAACGCCTCCAAAACTGAAATCATCCTCCTTGGTCGGTTTCAGAACTGCTGGGCCCCAGAAATTAGTTCCCAACCTGGCCCATCTGCTCGCCCACGTCCACACCTTACTAACTCAACACACACTGCTCCACTGGTGCTCCCCTTCATGCCACGTCCTACCATAGGACTGGTGCGCCATCTGGGTATGTGGATGGAGGCAGGTGGATATGCGCCAGCAGTAATGGAGTGCCATATACTGGACAACGTGACGAAGTGAATCGCCTCTCTCAGAACCCACCCTACTACCCTCACTGGCAGGGTTGTTCTTGCCAACTCTATGCTCCTATCCAAAGTCTGGTTCGGAGCCCATGCCATCCCCTTCTCCCCAAGCTTCTTCAAATCCCTGTATGCTTTGCTGCAAGGATGGCTTTGGTCAGGCCGCCCTCCACCAGTACAGCTAGAGGTCATGTTTGGCCCTCATCATCATGATGGCATGGGCCTGCTTGACTTCAAAGCCCATGCTGCCAAGATCCTGGGCACCTGGATCGCAGCTGTCACTGCTCCTACACTCCCATCCCAACACTGGTCCCGCGCGGCCCGCTCCAAATTCTCCCAAGCCTTGGGACTCAACAATCCATCAAACCCCCACTCCCTGATGAAATACCTCGCATCACACACATTGGCCACAGGTCATCATGGGACTAAAACCCACTACAAACGAATCCTACTCTCCATGCGAAGCGCAGAGTGGAGAATTCATATTAGCGGACATACAACCTGAAGAGTCCGCCCCTCTCCTCAGTTCACACAAGAGGTACAGGGGCTACCCATCCATGATGGCGTGATCCCCATTCGACCCCATGTCCTATCCAGGGTGGACTACCTGGACATGATGGACATCCCTTATTCCACTGAGACCCAAAAGACTATCTGAAAATACGCACACCATCCTCTGTTGCAGCCTCAAGTCCGCTCCCATGTGTGGCGCTGCCTGAGGCGGGTGTATCGTACAGCTGAGCGCTCTAATGCTTTACACTCATCCTGTGTCGTGTGTGGCCAGTATGGAATGCTGTTCCACCGCCTGGAGAAGTGCCCCACCTCTAAAGATATGGCGCGAAGTCCAACGTCTTCTGGGCCAGGATCAAACACATCCCTTCAGTCTGTCAAGAGATATGTTTGCTTCATCAATGGCCTCCCCCCTTCCACCCTCCCTCCATGCTCTGGTGGTTGCAATCGCCATGTGGACTATCCACACGATTGTCTTAGATGCCATCGCTGGCTCCATCCCCACCCTCCCAGAAGCTGTCCACAGATTCTGGTCCCATTTGGTGGACCACTTTCAAGTGTGGATGTTTGGATACCTCCCACCGCGTCACCGACAGCTGGTCTCCTCCTGGTTCCCAGTCTGGTTCATCAAATCAGACCCCTTCCTCCACACGTGCTCAATAGTGGCTACGGCCCCTTCTCACGTCCCCTCCCCCTCCCCATAAGTGGCGTTCCCACTGGCAACAAGAGATAGCATCGCTTCTCTGGGGTGCCTCCCCTGGTACTAAGCTTATCTTTCCTGAGTCATATTCAGAAGTGTCCGTCCCATGGTCAGCCTTCCCCACAATAAATTTAAAATTTAAAACTAACCATTGAATTCCCTTTGACCCTTGATACGTTTAGTATTATTTGGTTAAATTGAGAAGATTCATATTTTCTCTTGCCCTGCGCCTGCATTGATAAGACTTATAAAAACTAGCTTTTTTATTAGTGTTTTTTAGCCTTATTTAATAATTTGGTTATGTAATCCTGCGATAAAGCACAAGAGAGCAACCAACTAGTTAGATTCCTACACAACCCAAGCTGACCCTGCCAGATAATTGGAACTCATGCCCATCATTGTCTCCCCCTTCCTCCACGCTTGATAGGCGAAAATATTGCCAGATGCATTTCCACAGTGAAATAAAAATTAATTTTTTTAATATATATTTTTAATTTTTATATTTCTTTTGTGATTTTTTATCTTAAATCATTTTATCTTTCTTTTTTAGTACTAGATGGTATTATAATTATCATTTTATCTTTCATTTTTCTTTTTCTTATATTTTATTTAATGGTTTTTTACTTTTTTCTCTATCATTATTTGCCAAGTTGAAATATTAGATAAAATCTATTAATAGATCTGTAAATAATCCCCTACTTACACAGATTGAATTTGACATTTTTTTTATTCAATTCTGTCTGGATCTGATCATATTTTTTGGCATTATTTTCCTCTCTCATTAATTGACTAATATAAGATTGATCAACTTTGTCCACAACTCTCTTAATTAATTGCATACTGTTTAAATATCATCTAATGACTCAGGACTCCTCATGGTGGACCCAGTTGCAACCTGAGCTGGTCCTGCCACAATCTTTATTCCAAATAGATGTATGGCGGAACAGGTTCTCTTGCAGTGCTAGATAGTCTGTATCTAGACTGATAGGCCTTTCCCCAATTTTTGGGCAGTTTCTACCATATCTGAGAAACACAACATCCACAAATTGTCACAGTTTTTTCTCCTAAATTTCGGGTGGCAAATGGCATCATTACACCAACTTTCTAACAGTGTTTAATTTAATTATCCTTTCAATTGGAACATAAATTTTCTTCCCCGTTACAACTTGATAATGATGATAAAATACTTTAATGCTCTCCAGATCTTCATCTTCTAATTCCACCATAGTTTGATCATCCTCAGCTGGAATTTCATCATAAAATTAATTGGGTGCATCAAAAGTTGCTTACAGCATCTTTAAATGGTCCACCATCTGAGTAATAGTATTATTATTGGTAATAATTGGCGCTATGGATCAGTGTAGTCCTAACAAGTTTGGAGTGCTTCCTTCATGGCAATGTAAGCATCAAAATTACTCATGTTGTTAGCTGCCATCAGGATTTGCGCTTTTCATAGAATTTGTCAGTAAATTCTCCTAAGCTTTTATCTTTTTTTTGAATTCTTATGAACTCCTGCTTTTGGTTGGCCATTTGTTCAGAACTTCCGAATTCCTTCATAATTGCACTTTTTGGCGCATTATATGACCACTTTTCCCCTTGAAAATGGGGTAATACCAAGTTTAGGCAAGAGGTATCTAAACAATTGATAACAGTAATGTATTTTTGGCGATCACTAAAACCAGACTTGGTCATTTCAAACAATCTGAAGAAAGCTGGGGAATTATCCCAGTGAAAGGGGGCAATTTTGGGGTGGGCCAAAATTACTCAGTTTCCACAGTCTCGTTTACAGGACAAGAAACGTGGCTAGCCATTATAGCGCCAGTTGATGTGTTGTCAAGGGTCATTGCCAAAATGGCAGCATAGGCACTTGGAATAATTTAAGTAGGGGAATTCTCCCTATATTTCTTTCATCTTTGTATAGGTCCTGGTTTCCAATCTCAGTTTCTACATAAATACAAGTATATAAATTTCTTTTCCATTTCTTGTACTTGTTTCTAAGAGCTGACCATTTTTCTCTCATAATATCTGATTTTCCCATCCTTAGCTTGGAATGCTACTTTGAACAGGAGTTAATCCTTCTCCATTTTATAATATTCTTGCTTTAACTCAGATATTTTCCTGAATAACACATTACTAACTCAAGCAAGATAGTTGATATCTTCCTTAACTTAGTAATGCGATTCTCCGTTATATATAAATTGGCCTGAGCTACCAACACAAAATTGGTCGGATTCACACTCTCCAGCTCCTTCCATAGCTGCCAAATCTCACCATGAACAGAGGAAATGGTGGTATTAAAAGATAAGACTCAACTACGTCCCAGTAGTGAGCACCAAGTGTAAGCTTTATAGCTAACTATATAGCTTAGTTTTAAAAATAAGAAAAGCACTAGTTGTATAGTAGCAACCAGTAGGTTGATTCTTTGCAGTAAGTGGCAACAAATTCACTCTGGAAAACTATGACTTTAAAAACAACATGGACTATATTTTCTTCAATCTTCAATAGAGATGTAAATATAATAAATATACTTCAGTTGACTCTGTTTTTTATTAGAAAAAGCTAGGGGTTCTTATAGGCAGAAGGCGGTTAACTCTTCATATAATTCACTGAAAGTTAACTGATTAGTCTCCCAAAACTTCTGATCCTTATGGGTTAACTTCTGAATGATAGCAAATTCCTTCATCTTAGTTAATGCTTAGCAGTGTAACATTTCACGGATTGATAGCCATCCCCCTGTGTTAGGAATCGTATGCAGATGGTCTGGGGGCTGTATTACCTGATTGTGACTACTAGCTACCGCCAAAACAAGCGTTAGACGCTTTGTTGGCTTCGTAAAAATGACCTTAATCATTCAGTGCCACTATTTGAATAATCCACCCTGGCAATTTGACTAATGGCTACCAAGCCCTCATAAAAATGTTTATTTAACATTTTTAGGGATGAGCCTCGGCAAAACATTGTTTATAACCAACCATCATATTATATCCTTTAGTTAATTATGACTAATAAATTTGTTGGCAACCTTTGCCAAACAATAGATTGCTTTATAAAAACCTTCAAAACTCCAATTGGCAACTGAGATGGATAATGTGGCCAACTGAATTTTCAACACAGGGTCAGCTTAATCTTGTGAAATTTGGCAAAGTTTTATATTTTTTATGTGGAGATCCTACCATCAAGAGGCAATAAACACCTTTCTAAAAAGGCGAAAAGGTCGTATCTCTTTTGCTCCCAGGTTTATGCATGGCTGCTTTATTAGAAAATTTTTAGCATCAAGCATCATAAGGATCCCTTTTTATTATTAGGTACTACCCTTCTCTTCCCATCTGCATTCTCCTTATAGGTCTTCATGGCAGCATACATATTGGCATTTGAGTCCTAAATACTTTCTTTATGAATTTTTTAAAGTCTGAAAACAGCTTCCACTTTGAACCCACAACCGTTTTTCATGTTAAATAAAGGGGCTAAACCCAAAGTTAGCAAAAAAGGTAAAGCAACAAATTAAGAATTATAGGCGTTGTTATAGCTAAACTGGGCCAGGGTAGGTATGAGTCTAATCTAAGTGATCTGCCACATTATATCACCACAAATGTTGCTCTAAGTATTGTTTTAATCTTTCTCTCTGCCCATCTAAATATAGGTGTAGGGCAGTTAATTGAAAGGGGAAAATATGAAGAATTTTATAAAGTTCTAAAAAATATTGAAGGGACTTAGGCACACGTTTGCTGATGATCTCTTGGTGCACACCATACGGGAGAAGATATGAATGAAAGTTTAGCTATCTGAGCAGTCATTATGGTAGTTTGGAAGAAAAAAATGGGCAAATTTTGTAAGACAAACCACCATCACCATAATGGCATCATACCCCTTTGACAGGGATAGATATAAAATGATTTAAAAGGGAAGTCCAAGGAATACTGCTTTCTATACTGAGACTAATAAAGCAGGAAGGGGCTGATTATTTGGTTTCTTACTGTTTTATACCAAGGACTTATTAATACACTGAGCCACATGTTCTAAGACTCCCTAAAAGTTAATGTATGATAGATAATCTCCAGGGGCTTCACCTTTCCTAGGTACTCACGGTTATCACATCATGATGCTACTTGATTATTTTAAGGCGAAAAGGTCCAGCGGAAACCCATACACATCCCTGAATTCATATCATATCATACTTCAGATGATACCCCAACATAAGATCTTCCTGGATTAAAACGTTTGACATAAATTTGATTGCATTCTGAGGCTTAGGGTTTATACAAGACGCCTTTTCTGTACATACCATATTTATCTAGATTTTCTAGGGAAGAAGGAACCATGAGCAGGTAATATTGAAGGTTGGGTTAGATGTATAATTGCCCCGAGGAATGACTAGTCTGGTGTCATAGAGCTCTACTGGTTAGAGGTTAAGACTAGGTTGCAACTTAAAGCATCAGAAAACCTGAGAATATGGCTTGAGGCTGGTGGATATGCACTTGACACCATTGAAATTAAAATTATTGGACAACATCACAAAAAGAATGACAAGTATGCGGAGGAGTAAAGCTAGTTTAGCTGGAAGGGTTGTGTTAACCAACTCTATGATCTTGTCAAAGTCATGGTTTGCTGATCACTCAGTTCCTTTCTCCACCAACTTTACCAACGCAGTCTACAAGCTCCTGCAGAACTGGCTGTGGTCTGGATACCGCGCACCAGTCAGGCTGGAGACCATGTAAGGCCCTTTGTAAGAAAGGCGGGATGGGGCTGCTCAACTTCATGGAACGAGCAATGCAAATCTTTGGCTCATGGATAGCTCTGACAACGTCACCCAACCCACCATCCCCTCACTGGGCCAAAGCAGCCCAAACTAACTTCACAAGGGCACTACATCTGAGGTGCCCCTCCAAGCTTACAACACTGATGAAGTACCTAACAACACATCCAACAGCTACAGGACTGCACAACACCAACCGCTACTTCAAACGTGTCCTGTACACCCTAATACAAGGGGGTTGGAGTTTCTCCTATGCACATTAATCTGAAGACACTAACCCGCCAATAGAGTATACATGACTCCACAGAGGACAAACTGTGACCAACGCACCTGCCCCACTACCACCCTTCCCTCTATCCCAGATTGACTATCTAGATTACCAAGACGTTTCATATGACTTGCGCACCCAAAGGAAGGTGTGGGACCACATCACTTGCCCCCTCTTATCCTCACAAGTGAGCTCCACAGTGTGGCGCTACATGCGTTGTACGTTTAGAACAGCTGACCGCACCTTCTCAATGTTCTAATCATGCGCCATCTGCGGCAGACCCAACACGCTGGCCCACTGCCTGGAAGAGTGCCCGACGTCCAAGCATATCTGGGCCAATGTGATGTACTTATTACAGCAATCAACATCAGCTGAATTCTGACTATCCCTAGATATCCTAGCACTCAACGTAATCTCACATATCCCCAGACGCTAAGTGCTTTAATTGTGAGTATTGCAACATGGTCCATTCACACAATTTCCCTCAATGCTTTCAACAGGATCTTCCACAACATCAACTAAGCTATCTTCAGGTTCCACAGCTATTCGGTCAACCACTTCAAAGCCTGGATATTCAGATCACTAAAAAACAAATGGAAGAAACAGATGGGTAACTGGCTACCAATCTAGTTCCTTCGATGTGACACTGAAAACCTCACAATCTTTATAGGCGATACACCCTACTAGCCCTTGAGCTGTCAAGTCTCTCAAGGTCATAGTCACCCACAACCCGTGGCTAACAGCCACACCCAAGTGTACCATGTCTTGTCTTATCTCTGGTTCCAATGATTAGTGTGCTCCCCCTCTTTATTTTCCTTTCCCCACATATCAGATGTGTTAGTCCCCTGGTCAGCCATCCTCAAATAAATGAAAATAAAGCATCAGATAGCCCATTATTCTTGCCTTTTATTAAATCATAAGCTCCTAAAACTGTAGAAGGGTCTCATGAGTGAAGCTTTGACGTGGTTTCATTATATGAGGCGCTCTGTACTACAGAAAATCCTGATGGTCAGTTCAGACCAATAATGGATGGGAGAAACCATGTAAATGGTGGCATCAGAACATTAATTCTTCCACTGTTTCTAGCAGTTCCTTGTCATACACTGCGTAGTTTAACTCAGGGAGAGACATTTTGCGCATAAATATCCAACTGGATGCTTTAATTAGTTTGGTCCACCTTCAACAGAGCAGCAGCATTAATAAATCGAAGTATTGCTGATTACTATAAACTCTTTGTCTAGGTCCAGGTGGTTAAGTACAAAAAAGGAGATAATGGCGCACTTCACAGCCTAAAAGTCTTCTCTAGTGCAGAAACTACTGAATGGATTTACCCATTGGCCATATACAAAGCGCAGAAACTTCTGACAGGTTAGGACTTAACTTATCAAGGAGTGTATGTTTCTCCAAAAAGCTTTTTAATTCCTTTACTGAGGTTGTTGTGGGCCAGCTATAGATGGCTCTATCCTTATCTGGATTGAATATATGAACCTTATCAAACATGTGTTGTCCAATGAAGTGACCTGGGACTTATATTATTAACACATACTCATATTTAATGTCAAGTTAACCACTATTAAGTGTTCAAGAACTTTCTTTAAGTAGGTCTCATGAGATGCTTGATGCAGTGAGTAAATTAATATTTTTTATATAAGCCAAAGCACACACACTCAATAGACCTCAATAAAGCCACTTAATACAATGTTAAAAATCGCAGGTGTATTCTTAAGGCCAAATGGCAGACTCAGAAAGGAAAATTTCCTTTCTTGTGCAAGATGTAAGCCATTTGTTTAAAATTCATATTACCATAATATCCAAATGTGAATAGGTACTACAAATTTGTTAAGAAACTACCTAAACTGGCTTGATAATAAGCTAATAATGTTAGTGTAAAATTTGGTGATTGAATAAACGGCTGACAATTATTAATTGGTGATAATCGCCTATAAATATAAAATGGTTTTAGTGTTGGGATCTGATCCTAATGTTGATGCCAATTAATGAATAATTGAGCACAATATTCCAGAAATATTTCTAGGTGAATTTATTATTGGTTTAATAGTCAATAACTAAATTACTTATGTGGATTGATTGGGATGAGATGTTAATCAATTAAGGGTGGTTTTGGAGTTACCAAGGCGTTGTAACGCTTGTATTAATATAAGCTTGTAAATTTACTGGGTAATGCAGCCTGGTATTAATAGGAAATTTTATATTAACAAAGCATGGTTATAGATCAATAAAGGTTATTTATGTGTCGGACAAAGGCGTTAAATACATGCTATTTAAGAAGTCAGGTCTTAAGGGCATGATTTAATTGGAAATAATTGCCAATTAAATATTATATTGGAAGATTTATTGTTAAAGATATGATTCCTTTGGTTTTTTGGTAATATTGACCTTTCTTTAAATTGAGGTGCACCCAATGAGTTGATTATCAAACCTTATTATATTTTCTCCTTGTTATTTTTTGAAAGTTTTAGATAATATAAATATCTAATATATATCTATTTAGAAGCGTTGAAGGTATTTTTTACCTTTTTATATTTTTAAATAGCCTTGAATTAAGTAGATATCACTTACCTGTATAAAGATACCTTAGTGGAGTTAAAACCACTTGTAATGAAGACTTGACTGGCTAATTGGCACCATACATATAGCAACTCATTTATTTTTAAAGATTAAGTAACAGAACTCTGTTCAGCAAACTTTTTATTAAGCTACATTGGATCTCACTACAAGAATTTTTGAGTCTTTTTGAACCAGTAGCCAAACGTTAAGTATCAATAACCTTTTTGTCCATAGTAGTGAGATCCAGAAGCTATGGAATGAGCTAGAAACTGTCAACAAGATTACCTCAATATTGGCAACACAGGCTGATCTTATGAAATTAAAAGAACATATTGCAAAGATGGAGGGAAAAAATAATCTAGTTGCCAAGACCAATTACGACTTATATGGAAAAAAGTCCGCCCAAGAAACAAAGAAATCCAGTGTTAATATAGACCTACAAATGCTAAAGGTTACTTTTGAAGTTAAAGTTTGGAAAACTTGTGAACTACAGGTGAATAAATCCCAGATCTAAAAATAACTATAAGACGTGAAGAGTTAAAAATATACCTTCTCTAAAGTAACAAAGTTATGTGATAATGAATTGTCTTTCTTAAAAAACAGAAAAAGATTATGGTAAGCATGCATTCCCCTAGAAATTTGCCTAGCAATTTCGCCACAATTTTGGTGATGTCCCCAAAACGCTCCCATTACTGCAAAGGTTTTTGGTCACAAAATTAATACAACAATCAAACTAATACTCACTGAGAAAATTCTAGATTGCCCCAAAATTATCAGAATTTCACTGGGACAATGACATAACGTTTTCCATATTATTTGAAATAACATGTTTAGGTATATTATTTGTCAGAAAGCGACTACCATGATCAATTACCTAGACATTGATTGTCATAATTTGGTGCTACCCCAATTACATAGGTACAATTAATTATATAGCAATGCAAAAAATGTGATTATGAAAAATATGGTAGCTCAAGTAGATGGCTTGCAGTAAACATGATCATGGGTATTTTTTATAGTAAAGACAAAACTTTGAATCATTCACCAAGCATTTTATCAGGATGCTCAAATCCTGGATGATGCTAATTCAATGAGAACCTTTGACGCTTGGATCAACATTAAAATGTCACACTTGATTTCATCAAGATTTACACCAGCAATGGTGTCAGCATTATCAAACAACTATTACTTTTCAAAGGTAGAAGACATTAGAATGTTGGGTGCAACCTTTGATGCTCTTAACCAAAGCTCCATATTTTGACCAAATGAACTAAATTAAAAATTTAGAAGCTCCTTATTAACAAGGATTTCACAAATTTGGACAAGTTGGGGAATAACGCAAATTGAAAAAATGTCCTGTAAAATCTTGCAACATCTGGAACAAGTTATGACTACTGGCTAATGTGCCTCTCAGTGCTTTAGAAAGAAAGGTAAGGATCAAGAGAACCTTATTCAACATCAAAAAAGAACCCATCCAAGAACCAGGATTTGGGCCTGAGGTCTAAATATGAAACAATCTAGATCTGCATGCTGCCCAGTTCCACAAGACAAACCTCAAGAATATAGAAATTTCTATCCTGTTTGTGGGTACCCACAGACAATCCACTTCATAAAACCTAGTATATCAAAATTTAAATGCAATTACAAGAGATAAAGCAAAGGGAAGGGCCCAAAATTGTAACAGAAGTCACTATACCATATGCTTACCAATTGTTGGATAAAGCAAGAAGTGCTGAAAACAAGAATAAATTGTTGAAAAAATAGAGATATCAACGTTTCCAACTAATAATACTATCATTAATCTTTTCTCAATATCTAAGCAAAGTTTAATAGAATATACAACCAATGACACTATTCACTCAGTAAATATTATAGCAATATTCTGAGTTTACATATGTGGACATTTTGGTTAATTGAGTAAAAGTGAGGCCCATTATTGATAGTGGCGCTCCAATCATCTTTTTCGTTAAAATTTTAATATTTACTCTATAGTGAAGAGTTTTGGACCGCCAATAATATTATCAAATTCTTTATCCTAAATTGCATAGGGACAGTCTTAATAATTAATAATTTTATTATAGATATTATTTACTAACAATATTCCTAAGAAATGATCTTGTTCTAAAATCTGCTCTTTTTATATGTTTCAAGGGGATTATAATACGTGCAACTTTTTAAGTTGCTAGATCAATAGTTTTTATAGATTCATTATTTTACAAAAGATATCATGTCAACTATCTTTCTTTCTAATTGGCTAGACATGGATCACCAAGGGAAAAATACTATACCAACACCTGATTGATTGCAGCTAAAGAAGTTATGACAAAGTACAAATCTTGTAGATAATGCTAATTAAGTAAGAATAATGTTCAATTCATTCCATTTTACATGTGATAATCCAGAACTCAAACGTGTGCTTCAATATATAAAATTCAATCAAAACTTATTGATAAAATCGAGATTTGTCACCACATATATGTAGAACAACACACTAAATTGTCTCACATTTCTGGATGTATTGATCCACCTATAGTTACACAATAATAAAAAAATGACGCACCTATGGATGAAATGAAATGTACCACCCCATCCACATGTACCCCACCATTAACCACGTGTTATGGTAAAATCTATTACCATAAAGTATCACGTGGCTACTACCTTTGAAAAGAATTAAACTCTTTGAAATTTTATGTATGGGTTATATAAACCCCCTATAATGTAAAATAAATGATCCTATACTTTTATAACAAGTTTACATTAGTATACTTCTGGGAGCCTCGCTTCTGCTACTTCTTAGTTATGAGTTAGCATCTACTCAACAGGTCTAACTCTTCGCTAAGTTCTTACACGTCTGTCTCATTGGCCAACGGCTATACTTGGCCTGCCTTCTGTGAATAGCTTTAACCCCTCCTCTCTGCTTATTGCAATGTACTAAGACTGACATGTTTAGCCTTATTGTATAAATTCTGGGTATCTTCACAAGCGAGCATCTACTTTACCAGTATTCCTACAATAGTCTCAACCAAACTGGGAAATCATATGGAAGTCTCACCAGATTGGAACAATTGAAAATTATGGGATAGCGGGACTGATTTCAACATTTTACTTTGTTGCTTATAGTGCCTTACCTCTTTGGATCTTGATTGCTAGTCATTTCAGCACCAGCTATTGTATTACTCGATATATAATCATGAAATCCTTATTAAGACTGAGTTATTGAGGAAACATGAGATCAAATGCAACTTTGAAGACAATACTTGAAAATTTTGAGAAAAAATTGCCATCCATTTATAACAAAAGGGAGTTTTTAACAACAGGTGAAATAATTTTTTTAAATTTGATTTACATCAAAAGCATTATCTTTATTCAGTACAAGTTGATTGGTAAAAAGCCCAAAGTTTGACCATGAAAATTAAAAAAAATTACATAATTTCAATTTTACCTAAAGCACTAATAATTTAACCTGGAAAGCAAAGAGTGATCGACTTGAAGTTGTTGCTGGAGATATATGATCAATTGTATGCAGGAGTTATAGACTCTCTTTAACCGCTCAAAGTCACTTTTGAGCGATTTTAAATTTAAGTTTATTTATCCACAGCCATCTGCCCAAACCTATTCTTTGATGTCCTTGGCTCTGCCGCCTGCCACCCCAGTGTGGGGCAGCAGTGCACCCCCACCTAGCGTTTTCCGCCCTGCAGGCAAGCGCGTTTGGACGTGCTCAAACAGCCCGCCCACTGCTTCCAACCGTTTTGTCCCCCCACGGGACTTAGCGCTCCACCTGGCGCGCGTCCACCCTTCTCACCCCCATCCTCTTGCCCTCCCTCACTCCGCCATTTGCAATTGCCTCAGAGTGGACTATGGGCGTTTGTTCCCATATGCTAATAAGGCAATTATAGAACTAGCCACTGCAGCCTTTATGCCAGCTGGCTTTATAGACTTCCGCCCTTTTAAGGGCTACTTTGACGTCAGGTTCCAATCTGAGGAGGATGCTGAAGCGGCAGCACAAACTCCTCTAATTTATAAAAAAACCCCATTCCCACAACCCATACTCGCCTCCCTTCAGACACAACGCTAGTGGTATCCTTTGCAAATCTCCCATCCCACCTTCCACCCCAGGTTTTGTATGACCAGTTGGTCGCGGGGCTCATGACTTATGGCACTCAGGCCAACCTCATCTTTGCTATTCCATCTGGTGCAGAACGCCTTGCTGCTCCTCGTGCAACAGCCACCATCATACCACACCACCCTACCATAGCCCAACAAATTCCACCCCGCGCTAGTGTGGCTGCAGCGCCTGATCATTTCTTTTGGGCTCAGGTTGATAATGGTAGGAAGATTTGTTCCCTCTGCTTTGGCCCCGACCATGCAAAAAAAATGTGCCCTAAGGCCAAATCCGCTGCTGCAGCTTCTGAGCCCCCCTCTGGAGGTTCAGTATGGGGCGCTTTGCTGCCCCCTCCCACCCTCCAATCTCGTTCAATGGGCCCACATGGAAAATCAGCCCCACCCAAAACCTCCATCCTCACTCTCCCACCTAAATCTACGCCAGCCAATCAGAGCAATGCTTGGACCAACATTCGCACCCAAGCAGCTGCCCATTCGCCCAATCCTACCCACTAAAATTTAAACGCCACTATTCCAGTGAACCAAAATCCATGGGATCTATTGGCTGAAACTGACGAATCAGGTAATGTCCTCATTAGTAAGCATACAGGTCAACCTCTCTGCCATGGCAATTATGGTTGGGCAGAATTTTCCTTCCTGACTTCGATGAAACCCCTACCCCTCGCCATTTTGCTCCTCTACCCAATACAGCCCCCTTCCAAAGTGACCACAAGCTCGCCTTAGCTGCGGTGGCCTCTCCTCATTGCCCAAAACTATGCACCGTGGTGGCCCAGTCAGTGGCTCAGCTCCAGCATGGCCTGCCCACCATCTTTTTCCCCCCGACTTCCCTGAATCTCCCTGCAGTGACATCTCAAAATTATTTTGATGATGCTGAAATCGCTGTTATGAATGTCGCAACGCTTGCTTCATTCAACCCCTCATCCAAAATCACCCGCCACAGTATCTCCCTTTTCACCCAACTTCCTGAAGCCCGCAAAGAAGCTGAAGTTCTCCTCGCAGCTTTTGTTGAAACACTTTCCCATCATTATCTTGATGCATAAGTGGAAAACTCCTACTACGCTGACCTCAGCCCCCAGTATGCAGATGCCCCAACGCCCTGGCTCTCTGCTCTGCTCTGGTACTGTAACCAACACCCCTTGATCGAGGTGGGTCTTTCTGAAAACCAACCCCCTGACCCCTCCTCACCCTCTGCCATGGTGGGTTAAGCAGTTTCTGCTTCCCACCTGGTTAGTAGTTTGTTTTGCCGTTTTGAGTGTTGTGATCGGTACTGTCCATCCCCTGGTTGGCGTACCTTGAATAAATTGAATTGAATTGTATGCAGGAGTTAAAGCTCCATATCTAATTTTGAGGATTGACCCTTAAGTGGCCTAACTTTTCTCTCTCGTTGCAATCACTAATTGCAACAAATTATATTTAAAATTAGGCAAGTTTGATAATCTCTTTAAGGAGATTGGTGTGCACCCAATGTTGTGTAGCATTTGGCTAGAAAAATAAAGTGCAAAGGATTGGGCTCTGCACCGGCTAAAGTTTGTAAACGCCCTGGCAACACCGGTGGCCTAGATAAAAATAAAAAAATTAGCATTTAATATTTCCCCAGAGATTTTAGCCTGTCAAGCGAAATGCAACCAGTTCATCAATACTCCGCATTCCCAGCCCCTGTCATCAGTGGAGCATGGGATTTAAAGTTCTCCTGGATATTAATCAAATGGCGCTTTGTGAAAAGGTCTGTGGAGATGTGCACAACCATTTCCCAGCCGCAGTATATGTAGCACTGCACTACATGACCCACATTTGGTTGATCTTGGGCTAAAAACAAACAAGTAGCGGATGAAGCTGCACAGGTCTGTGCGATGGTAGACCTCAAGATGGTCAATGGGTGTTCAAGATGAAGTGCACTCAGTGGACTAAGTCAAACCAAATTTTTGTAACCTTTGACTTTCTACACCCAATGATAAAGCGTACAGTGCTAGAGCTCAACCTCATGGATAGGCTTACTATCTATGGGGAACTTCACTCCTTTGAAATGCAATGCTTTGTGCTTATGTTGGACCTATGCATGAGTAAAGAAAATGCTGTGATCGCCCCATCTGCAGTCATAGTGGAAGATTTGACCCAAATCCCCCACACCAAATATGTGTTTGTTGATGGACAGGTTTCCCATCCATTCCACGTCACAGTGGATAGCGCGACCCTATCTACACCTATTGGCATGCTTTTGGCCACAAGGCCCACACATTCCCTTCCAAGGAAGGCATCACACAAAACAAAATTTTACCCGATGCAATGGGGCAGTGCAGACACCCATTATGAACTGACTATTGACACTGACGCCGCCTTCCCATGGGGCGTGCAGGGGTGTTACATTCAGGTCAAATCAGTGTCCCCAAAAGAATGCAAAAAGGCCAAGAAGGCCATAAAGCAGCGGCTAAGGCTGAGGCCACGGTTGCGTCCATGATCCCATCCGCCCAGACCCAGGATGACATTGAATCATTTGCTTCTAAATCGGCTTGTGAATCTGTTCACCAATCAGATTGGCTAGCCAACCTTAGGACCCAATGGGTGAGTTGGATTTAGCTGAGAAATATTATCAAGCCTCAATCAAAGCCAATTTTACCACCCGTTTACTTTCTGAATTTCTGTTGACCTCTGATGGTGCACTGCAGGAGCACAGCAATTTGAAAATTTGTATCAAATCATCAAACTCCAAACAGCCTACTTCTACGCCATCTGCAAAGAATGCCCTCAAGAAAGCAAATAATGTGTAATATCTGCAAGCTTCAAAAAAATCCTGCTGCTATTGAGAAAGTGGCAAAGGAAGGCCAAGGGGCCCTTCCCATAGCACCTAGGGTGTGATAGGGGAAGTCTTCACAATAGGGACGTTGAATATCTCTGGGCTCGAGGCCTTGCCATCCTGGGCTAGGAAACTGAGTTTTTAAAAATTTACCTGTGGACATCCTGGCCATTCAGAAAACCCACTGTCCACACAGTTTTGAGGAAACATAGGCAATCATGATCCTCCCTTCCCTTTCTTTTTGGTCTCTGGATTGTGGGGTGCTTATACATTGACTGAAAGTTTAAATTTATTTCTAAAAATCATACCTCAATGGTTCGTTCTTGTAGTTTCCTTTTTATGGGATGACGAAGTGCACACTATTGTTAGTATTTATTCCTCAACCTGTGCAAGGGCTTGCTGAGAATTCCTTTTGGCTGTTACAACCATCCCACTTCCTTCTGACCCATTTGTGGTGGGCGACATGAACAGCTGGGCCAACCTGGCCACTGACCGCTGGCCTTCTGCGTCTGCCCCCTGTAAGGACACATAGAACTTAATGTTCTAAAATCCACTTTGGGGCTGTTTGATTCCGTTCCTAAACATGCACCACTGCTCCTCAACATGTCCTGTCCCCTTGTGCACAAAAATCAGATGAGGTCTATGTCCCGCATTGACCTTTTTCTTGCCCCATTGAACTTTCAGTCTCAGGTTGCACATAATTATGATGACTAAAATTGATTTCTCCAACCACAAGTTGGTGTCAATTTCCTTCTCTTTGTCACACCCAATGGCATAGGTGCCAAAGTGGTGCAAACTTTGTCCAGCCAAGATCACGTTGCTCAGGTTTTCCTCATGGGTGGACACCAAAACTTCAGCACCAGAGTTTGCCACACTGTTCTGTGTGGACCCTTTTACTACCTGGTCAACTGTAAAAACAAACAATATCCACCAGGCACATCACCTCTCATTGCATCACTCTCGGGCTGCATTGGCAGTCATTAAGTGCATGCTTGCAGAAATGGACTACCTGGAGTCTAACGTCCCAGCTGCAGGCTACAGCCTGTCTTGGGGTCGTTAGTGGGCAGATTTGTCTTCTTGTCTTTACGCATGGTAAGACAACACAAACCTCGCAGTTGTGTTCAGCATAACTTTAAAAATATAAGGGTGGGTGCCATGTGCTCCGCCTATTTTTTCCAAAAGTTCCTCACACCGCAACAGAGCTTAGCCTGCACACAGGTACAACGGCCAGCTCACTCCATTGCATATATTCCAGCTGAAATGTCAATCAAAGTTCAAACTTATTACTCTGGAATTGTATTAAACTGACCCAATCAAACTGGCCAAAGTTGAAAAATTTCTCAAAAGTGCACATATTTGCACCATTTACCATTACCTGGATTTGATAAATTTAATTTCTTGGGTTGAACTCTGGTATATCATTCACTGTGCACCGCACAGGAAGTGCCCAGGTCCAGATGGGATTCCTCATAAGTTCTATAGGAGATATTTTAATTTTCTCTCATCTTTGTTGCTTGCCTAAATAACCAGTGCTTGTTAGAATCGCAACTCCTTCCTAGGGGCCAGTAGGTGATCACAATAACGATGTATAAAAGAGGGGATAAGCTGGACTTAGCCAAATGACGCCCCATTTCACTTACTAATAAAGATTATAAGTTATTTACTAGAATTATGGTTAACCTCCTAGGGGAAGTTGACTTTGATATCAATTCCTTTGAGCAATTTGGTTTCATTCACAAGCGGTCTATATGGGATAACATACACACTGTAGCCAATGTCTGCCAATCTCTGGCTATTGGCGCAATTGTTTTATTAATTCAGCAGAGGTCTTATGATAGGGTCAACTTGGATTACCTCAAAGCCTGCCTCCACAAGTTTCACCTCCCCCATCAGTTCATTAATTGGTTGATGTTGCTTACGGAATGCGCCACAATGGCTGTGCATGGCCCTGGCTTCCTCACTGATGTAGTTCGGTCTCAAAGGGGCCTCCGCCAAGGGGACCCTTTGAGCCCACTCTTGTATAACTTCAGCCTCAACCCACTTTTATGCAACGTGAATGCCAGTCTTACTAGTGTCCATGTGCAAGGCTAAGCACCAGTTAAGATGTTGGTGTTTGCTGATGATTGTGTGATCAGGATGTCTAACAACCAAGATGCATGCGCGCTTGAGGCTACTATCCAGGTTTTCTCCAGGGTAAGTAACGCTGCACTTAACATCTTCAAAACTGAATTATTCTCCTTGGCGAGTACCATACCCGCTGGTCACCAGCACCCCGTTACCTCACTGCTTCAGCAACTAGCTCACAGTTTTGCTTTCCCTTCCCACCCCATACTGCCCCACTTGTGCTCGCTTTTGTGCTAAGACCCACTGATGGTCTAGTACGCCATTTGGGTGTGTGGCTGGAAGCAGGAGGATACGCCTCATCAATAATAGAGCACCTCATCCTAGACAATGTTTTAAAGCGCATTGCTTCCCTCAGAGCCCGCCAGAGCACCTTTAAGGCCAGGCTGTTTTTATTAAATCTATGCTCTTGTCTAACGTCTGGTTTGTGGCCCATGCTATCGCCTTTTCGGCCACTTTCTACGCATCTTTATACGCCCTCTTACAAGGGAGGCTTTGGTTAGACCGCCAACCGCCAGTGCGCCTGGATGTTCTGTTTGGCCCTCGCCATAGCGTTGGTATGGGTCTGCTCAACTTCGAGGCCCATGCCACCAACATATTTGCCACCTGGATCGCTTCAGTCACCAACCACACACTCCCAACCCAACACTGGTTGTGCACACTACGATCCAACTTTTCCCATGCCCTTGGCCTCCATAACCCCTTTAACTCCAACTCTCTTCTTGCATATATTGCAACCACTCATCTGCTGCAGGCCCACATGGGACCCCGCCCATTTTAAGAGGATCCTCCATAATATGGGGAGTTCAGATTAGAGAATCAGTATCAGCATGTATACCTCTCAGAGGGGTCTTCCTACTCCACAAAGCAAACAGAAAGTGCAAGGGCAAGCCGTTATTAACAATATGATACTCAGGAGGTCCCCTACTGTCATGATTTTGATATGACTGGATGATAAATCGTGGGATAGCTGGGCAAGATCCGCCAAACATAGTATCAGTTGCGATTATTTAAGTGCCTTGAGATGTGGCAATATTGAGATATAACGGGTCTTTATTAGATGTAATGAGTTTATTGGATCGCCTCTATATAAGGTGATAAGGCGATAAGGCGATGTTGACATTTGATGAATAAAAAGTAAATTTACTACAAATAGGGTGACAGAGGATTAAGAATAACAATCCAAATTCAAGAATAATTGGCGGAATAGAATAACCCAATCAATGAGAAACAGTATCACCTGAAGCTGGCATATATAAGCGAAATGGGTGATTGAGAGAGGTAGGTTGTTTTTAGCATAAATGAGATGGGACAGCGAAAAGTAGCTGTGATTATAAAAATAAAATAAAAGAACCGGTTGGGGCAATTGCTCCTATTACATAGTGTAATTTCAAGTACATACAAAGGACTGACAATCCCCACATTGTCTATCCGTTGCTAAGTGGGTTTGACCTGTGCAAATAACCTGACAGAGCCTAGCAATACTTTCCGAAATTATAACAGTGGTGCTCACTACAGGGGGCCCATTGATCAACCACCTAACACTCTGGAACTCCAGTCGTCAGCCATGACTGACCCAAGCTGTGGTATTGGTGAGTCTTCCCAAAACACCGCATCAGCTGGATATGAGGAACTCAAAGTTACCTTGGACGAGGTACTCAAAAACCAAGATGAACTTCTTCAAGAATGCAATTCGGTCATGCACCAACTTGATAGTATGTTTAGTCAAATGTGAATCTTGGGACTACAAAACAAAGAACTTGCTGAACGACTGAATAATACCACCCAGCAGCTGCAATGTGCAGAACAAAGATTAAATAATCCTTCTCAGTTGTCTTTCTGGGACAATGATGACTATCAATAAGAGGCATCATACGTAGGAGAAAACAACGCTGGTCAAAGTTACTACACCCAAGATGATAGCACCAGATATTCATATGAGTCAGAACAACACTTACCTCAAGTAATGGTGGTACCACCTATGACCAAAGGTCATGCTGCCCCTGAAGTGACGAATATCCCAACTTCTGCTAATCCCACTCCTCATCAAGAATCCGCTTTTGGATCTCGTTCCATTCCTCAGTATGGCCCCAAACCCCGCAAATGAGAGGAGGGACTCAATATTGAAAAGATACCCCCATTTGACTGCAATGGAAACATTCATGGGTTCTTTAAACGACTTGAGTTTGCAGTGGAAGGAGCTACTAATAAATGGAAGTCTAAGTTGTTAATATCTTCCCTGGATGTAGGAAGTGCTAATCAGGTTACATGTTACCTCCCAAGTAGTTCTGTCACCTATAAGGATGTAAAGGACACCATACTCTGCTTGTTTGGGGGAAACTCAAAAATGTCACAATGGAAAGCGGAATTCTTAACAATCGGATTCTGTCAAAATGAGACTCTCATAGAGTTAGCTGATTGATTCACAACAGAAGCCCATGTACTGATTGGAGCTGGGTACTTAGAGGAAGCTGACGTGTGCATTGCCATATCCGCCATGGTGAAGCCATATTGCAAACTTTCTAATGTTATTTCGTCGCTTCTTTATGATGACGTTCCTCTGCTTAAGATTGTACAGTTTTATGTCAGGTATCCCCTAATTTTTTGCCACCGAATGTGGATCATAAAACTACCACTGCCACGGCACCCTCTTATTCTGGTGAATACTATCATCCACCTCCAGCCCTGTTTAGTAATCCTCAGCCTTACTATGACTCTATACCTCATCCTTGGCTGAATTATAATCAACAGTTCAATCAGCGTTAATGGGCTGGCCATGACAACCTCCAGCAACCTAGTTATTGAACTGGACCCAACTATGCCAACCTCAACAATTGGCTTACTGACTTGGGGCTGGTTATTCAGAACGACCCCAGACTTTCCAGTCTGGACCCACTTATGATAACCCAGGATGTGGTTCTTATGGGGTTAACTGCTACAATTGCGGTCGCCCTGGTCATTTGGAAAATTCTGCCATAATCGCCATGTGAATTACGTACAACAAGACCAATACTATCATGGAAAAGATGGAGCAGAGTAGAGATGGGACCCTCTACCTCCGCGATACCCACTCAGAATGTCCCCAAATCAATAGTAGTATACCCTGCAAAAGTTCCTCAGTATGATGACGGAATTTTATACCAGCAGCTGGTTGGAGGAGTAAACGTAGTAACCTGAGCTCAAGCTAAGGCAGCGGCAGAGGAAGAATCCTTCAAACAACTGAAGCCCTATGCCTGTCAAATGCTTGATCAAGTTTCCTCGGACCAACTTGATTCTTCCATGGATATGCCAACTCTGAAAGAAGTGAACGTCGCCCTTCCAATAGATGCCATTGTCAGAAAAATACCCCCAAGTCAGAGAGGGGATAATGAATTTTTGGGAAAAAAGAGCCCGTAAATGTTCATGTATTAAAAAGTCAATATTCTTCTTATTCTGAGTGTATATACTGTAATATTTTTTTAGTGAAAAATATAGTTCACGCTATAGTAGATACTGGTGCTCCAGTAAACATAACGTCCACTAAATTGATGAAAAAGTTGATGTTGAAACCTGATATGGACCATCAAATGGTTCATGGAACTGCTGGAGCTGTAAGCACTGTCTCTGAGGGGGGCTTATAATGCGTTACCTCTGCACTTTGGGTCCATTGTCATTATAGCCCCAGCAATTGTGCTACTTAATGAAAACTAAAACCTTTTAATTGGGACCACTTTTCTGTGCCATTTTGGGGCTGTCATTGATATGACGGAGGATACTCTCTCCATTCTGGGTCAGCGGATCCCAATTTACTTTACTACTAGTGGAGTACCAAAGGATCCGGTGCATATGAGCCATATCAACCTTGCCTATAGTGATGGGGTATGGCCTGTTTGCTACCATTGACTAAAGCGCAAAACTCAGACCCTCCCCAGCAGATATATGAATATCAAGGGATACTTCTTCGAGCGGCAGGGCCCATATCTATCCCTTCCGGCCATCAAGTCTTAGTGAATACTGAGTTATAGGTGGAAGTGCCAAGTGGGTTATACGGGGAAGTTATTGGTCTCTATCATCAAACATGGTTTGAGCTACACGTGGCTCCAGGAATTTATACCTCTAGGACTTGTGGAGATAAAGGTTTTGTTAGCAAACCTGCAGAGCAAACCAATGCAAATCTGCCGCCACCAAACTGTAGCATATCTACATCTTATTCCCATAGATGAGGTCCGTCAGGTTCATGATTTCAGATCATTAGATGAATTTGGTCTATCACTTGAAACATTACCAATGTACTAATGGTGGTACCATGAAGTAATTTAACAGAATTATCAGATGAACAAAAAGACCAAGCAATAGCTTTATTTCAGAAATACAAGGGGAATTTTACTGTCAATGATCAAGATTTAGGGTGTGCTCAGGGGTCGTTCCATTATTTGGACACCAGCAATCATCCTCTGATAAGGTCTCAGCTAATTCGCCGTTCTCAGGCAGCAGAAGACCTGGTTACCGAGGAAATTGACAAGTTATTACAACAAGGGATGCTTGAACCATCCAAAAGCATGTGGGCTTTGCCTGTTCTAATTGTAAAAAAGAAGGATGGCACCAGACATGTAGTAATCGACTACCAGAAGCTCAACAGTATTACAAAAAAGGACTTGTATCCCTTGCCTAGAATTGATGATGTTCTGGACCAATTAGGGGGAGCCCATTATTTTTCTGCAATTGACTTGATATCAGACTACTGGCAAATTGAGTTACCCCCAGTGGAACAGGAAAAATGCGCTGTAATCACCTCCAAAGGCCTTTTCCAACCAACATGGATGCTTAAGGACTGTGCAACGCCCTAGCTACATTTCAGCGTGCCATGGACACTATTCTTGGCGACCTGAAACTGTCATGCATCCTAGTACACCTCAACAATATTAACATTTTTTCTTGAACCTTTTTGGAGCACCTTGACCACCTTGAAGCAGTATTCCGCTGGCTGGCTGAGGCGAACATTAAAATTAAACCTCAAAAGTGTAACTTTTTCAAAGATCAGCTGAAATACATAGGGTTTGTGGTAGACTCAACTGGGCTGCAGCCACAACCAGCTAAGGTGGAAGCCATCAGCCAAATGACTACTCCCAATAGTAAGCGCGACCTACAGGTATTTCTGGGAATGGTCGGTTACTACCACCGTTTTATCCCTAATTTTAGCTAAATTGGGGGGCCATTATTTGAGTTGTTAAAGAAAGACGCTGTGTTCAAATGGACAGAACGTTGTCAATCAACTTTTGATGCACTCCGTGTGGCATTGAGCAGTGCACCAGTGTTGTGATATCCAAACTTTGACCGGGAGTTTATTGTTCAGATGGATGTGTCCCTTTCTGCTGTTGGGGCAGTACTTTCTCAGAAAGACGATGAGGGAGAAGAACATCCTGTTGCATTCTGTAGTTGAAGTCTGAACTGTCATGAGCGTAATTATACCATGACTGAGCAAGAGTGCTTAGCAGTAATCTACATGTATAAACAATTCAGATTCTATCTTCATGGGGTAAAGTTTAAAGTTGTAACCAATCACGTGGCATTACGCTGGTTGCAGAACCTCAAAGAAACTTAAGGACGGTTGGCTAGATGGGCTCTCAAGTTACAAGCTTATTATTTTGAAATTCTCTATCAGCCAGGAGTGAAGCATCAGAACGCTGACTGTTTATCTCAATTATGACTATTGCAGTGACAGCGGACCTCAGCTACGTGATGTATGATAAGATGCTCAGCGTAAAATATGATGACAAATTGCCTCAAGTAATCAAAGTGTTGAATGAAATGTGCACAAATACCTTCCAACGGAATGGAGAACTGTACAAACAAATAGGTGATTCCATGGTGAATTTACTTTGCCCCTCAGCACGGTTGGGAATCATTATGAGTGCTCACAGAGCAGTCAGGCATGGTGGAGTGCATAAGACTATGGAGATGTTATGCCCATGATATTATTGGGAAAGTATGAGTTTTGATGTGCTTGAAACTATTTCTTGTTGCCATCAGTGCCAAGTGGAGAAGCCATTCCACTGTAAAACATCATATCAATTAGTGAAACCACATTTTGCTTGGCAAATGGTCTCCCTTGATGTCATTGGCCCCTTTCCAACAGGAGCCAACCATTGTAAGTACATCTTAGTGGCTATCGACCACTTGACCTGGTGGGTTGAAGCAAGGGCAATATGAGACTTGGGGGCAGTTACGGTAGCTAGATTCATGTTAGATGCATTATTCAGTGACACGGCTGCCCTCAGTTTATTCTCACTGATAATGGCACCCATTTTTACCTCGCACATCCTCCCCAAGCTGAAAGAGCTTATGGGAATCCGCAGGGTTCTGATGACCCCATACCACCCCAAGTCCAATGGAATGGTCAAATGGGTGAATTGAACTCTGGTGAACATACTACAAAAATTAGTAATGGATCGCCCTTCCGATTGAAGTTCTCTCCTTTCCACCGCCATGCTCACCTTAATATTAGTTACCATTCCGCCATGGGGAAGAGCCCTTTCCAATTACTATATGGCCGACACCTGGCTCTTCTGGCGTTGCTTTATGCATGTGTAGAAGACACTGGCGAACTAGAACCTCACCACTATTTGACTAAACTTGTGAACATTCTGATCAAACTACAAAGTGAAGCATATTCCTTCAGCTTGGCTAAGGAGATTATGAATCAGGCTGCTGATCAGGCACGTCGTAGCGGGTTATTGACATTCAAGGAAGGCAATATGGTTCTCTTTCATGATCATCATGGATTTGAGTGAAAGCACAAGCTGGCTAGTATTCAGGTTGGTCTGTTTGAAGTAATAGAGAACACTGGAGTCAACACGTATACCATCAAGGATCCTATAAATGGTCAGATCATTAACTGAGTACACGCAAAGTTCCTCCAACCTTACAGACAATAGGATCTTATTGTCCAGTCAAGGAGGGGGTAATGTCATGATTTTGATATGACTGGACAATAATTGTGGGATATCTGGGTGGGATCTGCTGAACATAATATCAGTTGCGATTATTCAAGTGCCTCGAGATGAGGTGATATTGGGATATAACAGATCTTTATTGGATGTAATGAGTTTAAGGGATCTCCTCTATATAAGGTGATAAAGCGATAAGACAATGTCAACATTCAATGAATACAAAGTAAATCGCCTACAAATAGGGCGACAGAGGATTAAGAATAACAAGCCAAATTTGAGGAGAATCAGTGGAATAGAATAACCCAAGCAATGAGAAACAGTATCTCCTGAAGCTGGCATATAAGTGAAATGGGTGATTGAGAGAGGTAGGTTGTTTTTAGCGTAGATGACATGGGACAGCAAAAAGTAGCTGTAATTATAAAAATAAATAAAAGAACCGGTTTGGGAAATTGCTTCTATTTTTAGTATATTTTCAAGTGTGTCCAAAGGACTGCTGATCCCCATATTAACCATCCGTTGCTCAGTGGGTTTGACCTGTGTGAATAACCTGAAGGATCCTAGAGATACCGTCCAAAATTATAACACCTACCATGTCCAGAGTGGATTATCTAGACATTTTGGACATCCCATACACCCTAGAAACCCAGAAAGTCATATGGAAGCTTAACCATCACTTTCTTTTATAGCCACAAGTTTGTTCCCATGTGTAACAATGCTTTAATTGTAAACTTTACTGTAGAGCAATCCAACTCATCACACTCCCTATGTGTTATGTGTGTCCAATATGGTACTTTGGTTCACCGCCTGGAAGAGTGCCCACATTCAAAAGCGATCTGGCGCGAGGTTCAGCATCTCTTTTGCCAGGAGCAAACACAGACCTACAGCCTCTCTAAGGAAATTTTCGCCTTGTCCTTGAATTCCCCTATACGCCCTTCCCTCTGAGCCTTAGTGGTGGCAATTACTATGTGTAATATCCACATGGTTGTCATTAATGTCATTTTGGGCTATACTCCCACCCTCCAGGAAGCTGTGCGTGGATTCCAGTCGCACATTATGGACCACTTTTAAGCCTGGTTGTTTGGTTATCTACCATCCTGTTAATGACATCTGGTCTCATCCTGGTTCCTGGTATGTCTCATTACCGCATACTCTTTCCTTCATATGTGCTCAATAGTGGCGCAAGCCTCTACTCATATTTCCCTTCTTTCTTTAATTGGCGTTTTTACTGGCAACAGGAGACAGCATTATCTTCTCTGGGGTGCCTCTAGCGTATATTATTGCTTGATTATTTTACATATTGTAAGTGTCCATCTCATGGTGGCCTTCTCCAAATAAAATTTAAATTTAAAATCTTAAGTGGCTCCTAGGATTATAATCCTGTCATGTAGAATATGAGTTTTGGTTGCAAATATCAGTTAAAACTGATTAGAGTAGAAAATAAAATTATAGCGTTTACACACATGATCCCAATACCAAAGATCAAACTAATCAATTACCTTAGGTAATCTAACTAAAATGGAATTGCCAGAAACATATGTTGATAATTTACATGCACTAAACAGAGTGGGAACAATTAATTACTTAATTGAAGACCAAAAGAGGAAGTTTTAAACTTACTTATAAAGTATTACATAATTTTTGTCTATAAAAATCATGATTTAGGCTAATAAAAAACGTACTGAAAAAGGTCATAATGGGGAATAAGAACTAGTTTAAATGTGGCAATCTGACAATCCAAAGCATCTGAGGCACTAGTAGCGAAATGAAATCAACAAGTTACAGAAGTATAGAATACTATGGCCCTCCCTAAGTCTTTGAGCCAGTCCAATATTGATAGTAAAAAGAAGGATAACGCAAAAAGAGTTGTTATTGATTATAGCCACCTTTACAAAATACTAAAAAGGACTCTATTCCTTTACCTAGAATTGACAATTCCTTAGGTCATTTTGATAAAGGTAACTTCTCTTTGTCGATGGATCTCATTTCAAGATACTGGCAATTTGACTTGCCAATTTAGAAACCAAGAAATGTGATAATAACACAGCAAAAACTTTTATCAAATGACAAGGATGTCAATAGGGCTCTGCAACGTGCAGATACTTTCAAAGTTTAATAGACCATTTTAAATGAACAAAGTCGTCCTGTGTTTTGGTATACTTAGAGGATATAAATTCTTTAATTACCTTTTTTATTTATTTGAGGCAAGCCGACCAGGGGATGGACATTACAAAAACTAAAACTAACATAACTACTTGGTTCAAACAAAACGCCCTAATGAGCGGATTAGATGAAATGAATAAAAAACAACTAACCTGGTGGGTAGCGGAAACCACTTATCCCTCCATGGCGGAAGGGGAGGGGGGTCAGGGGCTCATTTTCAGTGGCCTCTTTGGCAGCAGCTTCTTCCTCCCATAGTAGAGTGCATGTCACGGCTGACAGTAATGGCGTTGGAGCATCTGCGGCATGGGGTTTGATATCACTAATAATTAGAATTTCATGGAAATTGCCAGCTAGATAATTGGCACTGAGATATTCGGTTAAAGCTTTTCCATCTTTGATGTGGGCATCTGGGAGTTTAATGAATGTGGCAATGTTGGTTCAGGTTATTTTTGCTTTTGGATTCTGTGCTTTAGTTGCCACTTTCTGGATATCATCATTTTGTTTTTGTATAGCTGGTTCACCGTGATTTTACTTTTTAGAGTTAAGGTTGCGGGGATAACAGGATGTGAAATTACTCCTGTGAGCATCGCTACTGATTTAGTGACAGTTTTATGCAGGGGACAACAATTTGGTGTTGCAGCTGCTTGTGACTGCAAGCTGGTGATCACTGCAAAACGATTTGGCATTTGGGTGTGGGGTATAAAGTCAAGGAGGGTATCTGGCGTCCCATTATGCATTAACAAACCTCTCAATTTGCAGAGAAGAGTCTTTAATGAACTTACCTGATTCGTCAATTTCAGCCAATAATTCCCATGGTTTTTGGTTAAATTGGATAGGGGAATCAGCGTACTGTTGAAGGTTTGGTTGGATCATTTGAGGAAGCATGGGATCGAACTGGGATCCAATCTGATGCTTGATTGGTTTATTATTTATGGCATTGGGGTGAGGAGGAGGCTGATTGGTGGCTGCAGGTGCAGCTGCAGCAACAGGCTTTGGGGGTGGGGGGAGGTAGGATTGTGCCCCATACCAGAAATTTTACAGGGTGGGCAGCAGATTGGAGGTTAGTGTATGAGTTGTCTGATCTGCCAGAAGTGGTTGAAGAGGGGCACTTGCATTTTGAGTGGTCTAACTAAAAACATGATGGACAGATCGTTCGCCCACCCTAGATGCAGGCCCAAAATGGATGGTCAGGCGCTGAGGGAATAATGGTGCATGGCGGAATTGACATCACAATTTTATTAAATTCAGGGCTTATCATAGCATATGCTCAAGGCTCAGCAAGTCGTGTGGCCCCATTTGGGACCAAAAATTGTAAGATGGGGTTGGAGCCATAAGCTGTCAAACCGTCCATCAGCTCCTGGTGGAGCACTTCAGGGGGGAGTCTGGTGGGAAAGCCAGCAAACTGAGCCACTAAGGTGGTGTCCGCTGGGAGCTAAGTCCAAGTTGTGGGGAGAGGGGTGCCCTGGAATACCAGGGGCACAGTTGCTGTAGTGGCAGCGTCAGCTTCACAGGTGAAGCTGAGGTCAAAATACCCCTTGTAGGGGCAGAAATCAATAAAACCGGTGGGTGTAATCAGCATCTGTGCCATTTCAATAATGGCTTGGTCATGGTATGGGAATAGTTTCCCATATTCAACCCTTAGGCTGTAGCACATGTTGCTCTGGGGGAGCACTAGGGGGCAGCGAGGTACCGCTTGGGTATGAGCTAGGTGGGCGTCTAGGTCCTTAGGCGGAACAAATCATCCCATAGGTTTGGAATGACTGGGTGAACCAGTCCTAGCGCGTTTTCCTGCCGGATGGAAAACAGTGGGGGAGTTTCTCTGCTGCCCCACACTGGAGCAGCCAGCGGAGAATCCAAGGACATTGGAGCAAAACTACAATGGGCAAATTTACTTTTAATATAAATTCATGTAATTTTGCTTGGAAAGTTATGCCAAACGGAAAGATTTAATTACCTTTTTTACCACTTGAACTATCTGGAAGAAGTGTTCTAATGCTTGGATATTACTAATCTGAAAGTAAAAAAATAAGATATTGCTCCTTCAAAAATGAGTCAGAATAATTGTGCTTTGTCATAAATTTAGAAGAACTACAACCCCAGGTCCATAAAACACAAGCAATTAAATGTATGTCAATACTGAAAAGCATTCTTGATTTAGAATTATCTTGAAATGGTAAGAAAAATTTTTCTATTTTACTAAGGACTTTGTAAAGATAGCTAAGCTACTAATCCATCAGTTGATGGATCCAAAAGAAGGTTTCCTAATGAAAAGAAGTTCACATGGCTTTTTTGATGAGCTCCAGAGATTATCTAATGACAAAACTTCATGAAGTACACTAAATATGGTCACGCATTAATTAGTTGTTCATATGATTCTCTTATGGCAATTGCGCCATATTAAGCCAAGTTGAAAAAATTATGTAAATAATACCCAGTTACTTATGTAAGTCAAACATTCTCTTTGGATGAGAGTATTTACACTGTTAAATTGTGGGAGTGTCTTTCAGTTATCTACGCCTGTAAGTAATTTGAGACTATACTCACAGAATGAATTATAAAATCACCACTGATCATGATTCTCTACGCTGGCTGCATAATCTCAAAGAATTGAAATGGAAATAAGCCTAAAGAAAATTAAGTTTATATTATGAAATAAATTGAGCACAGAGCAGTATCTAATTATCATGATGCAAATTGGACTACCAATGCTGCCTACTATTCATATTGCGCATCAACAAGCAGGTTAACTTTTTAAGTCATTTATCAATTGAAACTAGTAGATGAGACCTCAGAAAGATTAAATGCACTAAAAAAGCAATGAAAAATACTGTACTTACTATTGGGAAACTTTGAAACAATTAAAAATAAGAAATAATCCTTCCAAAGTCAATGATATACAAAACAAAACAATCTGTCAACAAGGTCGTTGGGAATGGAGGGCTAAGAAAAACCCTGTAACATCTTTAAATTTATTACTATTGGAAATCTCTGAATTACAACTTACCCAAAGATATCTCCTGCTGAGTCAAATATCATCTACACAATCTCATAAGGGTACATTTGATTATCAACTAATCATCTAGGATTTTTGTGGCATAATGTGTCAATTGATGTCATGGGTTTACCAAAAATTTCATTATTGGAGGAATTGAATAAATTAGTGTTGCGATTGAACAGTTAATCAGATAGGTCAAAACAAGATCTTTGATTCATATGGATGCCATGGTCTGGAAGTTTTGAATTACACTTCCAATGGGGCAGGTTGTATCTTGAAGTTACACTAGGTGGATTCTCCAAAAATGCAATGAAGTAAATAAGAAAATACAGGTTAAACTTGACCAAATTTTTATTTTTGAAAAGGGGTAATATTTATAGGCTTTTTTACAGTTTGTAATCTATCAGAGTGAATTAATCTCTGCACACATTGAATCTTCAATCAGTTGATTGGGATCCAATTGATCATCAACTTTGATATATTGTGATAGATTG